>JAMFLO010000064.1:0-119330 GCA_027475765.1 Paralagenidium karlingii | reverse complement strand
CTTCCTTCGGCTTTTTCTCTCTCTGGCGGAAGAAACTGCACGCGCATGGACGAATCACTGACCGAAGAGATCAGCAATTTCTCGGGAGGTCCCGGCACGTCTTGGGGCGAAAACATCTTGGCCCAGTGGGGAGACACAAGGCACGATGCAATCAAAAAGGCCAAAAGGATGGCGCGTTGATTGGTCCACAAGAAGCATTTGGTCGAAGCCCGAGCAGCCTCTTCAGCGGCAAATGCTCCGTTTCTTTTCATTAATCTTGGCATGGTTGCCGACCGCGACTCCAGTCAAAGCCCCAAACCAGCAGAGAAGCGATTAGTGGAGGCTCTCTCAAGACAAACACACGGGAGAAGACTAGTTGGTTGTTGACGAGCTTGGTTTCCGACTCTGTTGCGTCCAAGGCCTCTTGCTTTTGCTTGTTTCCTCGGATACTTGACGACGACCTTTGATGGCCCGACGCCTTGCGGGGCGCCGTACTTAAGGTGAAAAGATCGCGTCTGGTGCATAAAAGATAGAACTCGGTGATTCATGGCAACACCCTTCCAACAAAAGATTGGAGCCGGCCATCAAGTTCACATGCTCTCGCAACTGACTCGGATGGGTGGTCAGGCGTCATACGAAGAAATCCACATCCAAACAGCATCTGCGAGCAGCTGGCGTTCCTTGAAGAGAAGCTTTCCAAAGCGCTCGAGGAAACTTCAACTCAGACGAGTATCACGGATAAGTACGACTAATACGAATGCCTTAAGTACGATCATTACATGTCATTTTGTACGACGATACGTTACTGTGAAGGAAGCCAATGATGATGATGATGGCGCGGAGCAGCCAAGGTAAAGATGCGATTGTGACACAGCTCTATCCATTGCTTCTGGTGACAACGCCGCGCGGAAGAGGGAACCCACACAAAAGTGCGCACAGAAAGGCCATCCGGATTCGTGCCGCACGACCGCGCTCGATGTTGCACCAAAGAACCGCAGAATCAGCACCGTCACCGACCCCAATCACCACCAATTAAGTCGTCGCAAATCAGCCTCAAGTGCGTCTCCTGTGCTAGGAACCATCTGTCTGTACACTCCGCTACTCACATCACGTGCTCTCGACGACGGCTCTCTATGCTCCATCCGTGAGAATGTCTCATTCTCGATTTGGTGGTGGAGACCTTTGGAATGGCGTGATCGCCATGACCAGTGGTGCGTCATTGGTCCTAGGCAAAGATCGCGACACCTTCACGCAACAAGCGCAGCTGCCACAGCTCATCTGCTCCAAAGAAACTGCACCTCGCTGGGTCCCGTGAGAGAGAAACACGGATTCGGGACAGCCTCACGTTTCCACGCTGTCGGCACGCTGAGAATGCTGCTGGTCTGTTCGGAAAAGATCGAACAGAGAACGCTACTGGAGGTGGGACAAAAAAACCTCAATCTGGAGATTGAGACGTTGTGCACGTGGCAGGCTGTTTTCAAGGCAAATACAAAAACAAAGCACCCCAGCCGAGTGAGGTTTTTCGATAAAGAAAAGATACTTCTTCCTTGTTTGGGAGGGGAATTGGCTTGGCTCGGCTTGGGAGTCGAAAGCCACCCCGACCAAAGTGATCATTTGAACATTTGCCTAGCAAGGAAGAAGTTCGACAAAGAACCGCCAGCTCACCGTCTAAAACATGCCAGAACAAGTTGCTATTGGTATTAATGGCTTTGGCCGTATTGGTCGCCTTGTGTGCCGTGCCGCCATCGTGAACCCCAAGACCAAGGTTGTTGCCATCAACGATCCTTTCATGGATTTGGCCTACATGGCCTACTTGTTCAAGTATGACTCGACCCACGGCAAGTACCCCGGTACCGTGGAAACCAAGGACGGCAACTTGGTCGTGGACGGCAAAGTCATCCATGTCTTTGCGGCCCGTAACCCCGCTGAAATCCCATGGGGTAAGGCTGGTGCCACCTACGTGTGCGAATCGACTGGTGTCTTCACTGCCACCGAAACTGCCTCCAAGCACATTGAAGGTGGTTGCAAGAAGGTTGTGATTTCCGCTCCACCAAAGGACAACACCCCAATGTTCGTCATGGGCGTCAACCACACCAAGTACGATGGCTCTGCTCATGTTGTATCGAACGCTTCCTGCACCACCAACTGTCTTGCGCCACTCGCCAAGGTTGTGCACGACAACTTCGGTATCGTTGAAGGTTTGATGACCACTGTTCACTCTGTGACTGCCAACCAATTGCCTGTCGATGGTCCATCCAAGGGTGGTAAGGACTGGCGTGCTGGTCGTGGCTGTGGCCAGAACATCATCCCAGCTTCCACTGGTGCCGCCAAGGCCGTCGGCAAGGTCTTGCCCGCTCTTAACGGAAAGTTGACTGGTATGGCTTTCCGTGTGCCAAACCCCGATGTGTCCGTTGTGGATTTGACCTGCCGTCTCGAAAAGGGTGCTTCCCTTGACAAGATTAAGGCTGTCATCAAGAAGGCTTCTGAAAACGAAATGAAGGGCATCTTGGGTTACACCGAAGACGCTGTTGTGTCGCAAGATTTCTGCCATGACCAACGCTCCAGCATTTTCGATGCCGATGCTTGCATTGCCTTGAACGATAACTTCGTGAAGCTTGTCTCGTGGTACGATAACGAATGGGGTTACTCCAACCGTCTTGTTGACTTGGTCATCCACATGAGCACCGTCGACAAGTTCTAAGCAAGTCCTCGTCCGGTCAAAACCCACAAGTACAACCATACACAAACTGTCAGAAAAAACAAATAAACAGCCACAAGCCCGAAAGTGTCATTGGCGAAATGGTGGATCAAGATGGAGACAATTGCTCGGATCTGTTTTGGGTCGTCATTTGTTAGTTTTTTTGTTTTATTGTAAACAAAACAAGTTGATCTTTTGGACATATTGCCATATTTTTGTACTTTGGTTGCCAATCAATCGATTGCTCGGTTGGCTTCTACTCAATCATGACAATGCAGCTTGAATCGATTAGGATGGAGACACAAATTACAACGCTTCTTTTCATTTTGCATCACATGTAACATGCACGATCCATTCATCAACTCATACTCCGAATAGTACTAACGCGATCTGCCCTGCTCTCATTCAACCAAGCTATTAGAATAGTTTTGCTGCTGGCCCCATTGTTCCCATCTCACACGATTGCTTACTGATTCAGCCTCAACTTGCCATCGTATCCGTGCTGCTCATGATCGTGTCAGCATTGACATTCTCATTCGCCGTTGCATTATTGGGATTGCTGACAATCTCCACAAAGATCTCATGGCAAGTCTTGCAGACTCGCAGAGTCTTTCGGTTTTGTTTCGTTTTCTTTTCCTTTGAGTGAAACGGAAGTTGGTGGCCCTTAATGGTGCAAGCAGAACAACTCGAACACACCAGACGACCACAAAAGCGACAATGATGCCGCCTTGCCCCAAGCGAACTGAAACGTTTCGAACAAGTCATGCAGTCTTTGCGTTCCGTATCTGGAACCCACACCGGAGGATACGCGACTTTACTCAAAAGCATCTTCAAAACCACAGGTTCGACCTTGTCAAACACCATCTTACCGCCCTCATCCTTCATATCAAGGCGAGCACCATGACGAACAAGTCGAGTAGCAATCTGGAACAGCTGTTTATCTAGGGCCACGTGGAGAATAGTTGATCGATCAATTGGAGCATTGGGGTTGGCGTTGTGCTGAAGCAGCAATTCTGTCGTAATTGGGTCATCTTTCGTGGTGGTCAGAATGTGCACACCGAGAGGCGTCTGGTTGCGCATGTTGACAATGTTGGGATCCGCGCCATTCTCTAGAAGAAGTCGCGTGATTCGTCGGGATTTGGCTGCTGCCAAATGCAGCGCCGTGTTGCGACGGCTGTCAGCAATGTTGACAATCGAATTCGCCAAATGAGGCATCAGCAACGCCTGTACAACCCCCAAATGGCCACCACGAATCGCTAAATGCAGTGCTGTCTGGCCATAAAGGGGATCACGCCGCAACACATCCGTTCCAGGTTGGATAATCAATGCATTGACCAACATGAGATCACCCGCCCGCGCAGCTTGCAGCAAAGGCGTCAATCCATCCACAACGAGATTTCTCTGGGAGGACGTGAGTTGGTAATTCTCATCCATACGCATCACATCGCTTCCAAGTTCGGTTTGCCGGCTCTGCACCAGACTGTTGCGCACAGAATTTATCGTGTTGTTATCTCGAATCTGATTCATGTACTGGTCGACATTGAAGCTTGTCGATTTGGTTCTTCCAGTCATCGAGTACGTCAGCGAAGCATTAGATCCCGAGCGACTTCCACGTCTTTCGCCGATCATGGGGCGGACCAGTGTGACGCTATTGTTGTCTTCTCGATCGCGAGACACGACGCGTTCCCGCGAATCCGCATCACCTGAACGCATGCGAGCAAAAGTTTTACTGTTCAGCAGCGAATTACTTCCCACTTTGTGCAGAGACTCATGCGACTGCGACGAAGAAGTGGTGGAAGAAGAAGTCGTCGACGCAGGATTGCAATTTGAAGAAGAAGAGTCACTGGATGTGACTGCGGCGTCACCTTCCAATTCGTCGATGTCCACTTCGAGCGGAGCCGGCATGATGCTTGGTCAATAAGTAGGCTGGTTTTGCGCGTGTGCTTTCCGTTTGATTCCGCGTGAGAGGTGGGTTCACGTTCACTGGCGGCCGAGGAGATTCGGAATGTCCAGCGTAGAGGTCGAATGCGGTCGAGGGCTCTCAAGTCAAGTGGGGGAGTGTGGGTGTACCCAGTGTAAGTTGATTGCTCCGCTTTTGGTAGAACTTGCTTGGTTGTGCCCAAACCTTCGAAAGTCACCAAATTGCTCTTTGGTTTGTTTGGCCGTCTATCGTTCAAGAAATGTTCAGATGTGGGTCACCCTGGAAACTTGTGTACCAAAAGTGGGTCGGTACACTGTACCAGCGAAGAGCACACTGTACACTCTGCCGTCTTGGACTGAACTCAGAAAAGAACCAGAGAGCCCCGCTTTGAGGGAGAGCGGGATAGGGCACCTTGGTTTATCTTGAGAAATGTAACGAAAGCCTTTTGAGGGGGATGATCTGTACTGTACGAGGTGTTTTTTTTTGTGGGTGACCAATATCAAAAATTTCGCAGAAAAATCGAAGAGTTACCCCACCACCTGCCAGAAATCGCACCCACGTGCAGATCAATTGTGATGGAAATATCGTGAATGACAGGGTTTATCAGAAGCAGAGAGCACAACATCTTGATCGCGGAATACTCCACACGTCAGGATATCAAATTTGGCAATTGTGTTCTCAAGTTCAACGAGCTGGTTTGAGAGTCAGCTGGTGATTGGATCTTCCATCCTAAAGTGTACGGCGACATATATCCCGCAGGAGAGGATCAGCTTTTGTTGCAGTGCTCTCTGGGAGGAAAGAACCAACATGTACTAGCACGCTGGGTCCATGACCGCTGTGAACACTCATCGTTATGGGGGTGTGAGGTGGCTGTGCAGTGGAGCGAAAAAGATCTGGAGAACGTATGACTGTAAAGACGATCCATTTGGATGGGTCACTCAGTGGTTGTCTAAGGTGGGAAGTGTGGGAAGTTAGTCGTGGCAAACCAAATTGTGCTGAGAAAGAGATGGTTTTCTGGAGATTCGCTCGTACATGTAACATCATCCCGTCACTTGACGTCACGAAATCTCCCGAGATGGGACGTCAAATCAACCCCATGACTCTCTCGTCCCACATCGCGCATCTCATATGGCGCAGATCATCGGACCCATGCTTCTTATGAGCGTATTCTTCGTTCAACACGTTGGTATCATGGCAATTAAGCATGCCATCTAGTTAGTCTTTGTCCACTTTTAGCAACCTCGTTCCTAGTTGCTTTCTGTCTTGGTGTCTTTATCAGTTGGATTGTTCATGTTGTCAAGCATCCAGCTGAGACTAATTGAGATGAAACATTTGGCGGTGCCACATATCGTGCCGCGAGATCTTCATGAATGACAACAAAACACGTGCAGCAAGTCTTTGTGTCAAGGAATGATAGATCTCCGGGAAATCGATTTGTACTACTTTCAAACACGACCAGGAGATGAAATGTCGATTATCACCGCAGAGCCCACCAGAACCATAGTTCTTGCTGTTTCTCCAACGCGAGATGAAGTGGGATGACACGCTTCTGCAAGTTCACAGCATTCTCCCTTAACGAGATCAGTAGCAAGACGTTTTGAAATCTTCGAGGCGTTTCGCCAGTTGGATCGAACGACGCACATGTGTGCGCATTCCTTGCACTCCCACACGACGCAGCGTGAACCATACCTTGAGGGCCCGAAACAGGCGACTCCTAAGATCCGGAAAAAGTGGGATCTGTGGGGATCGAACCCACCACCTCAAACTTCAACAATTTCCGCCTCAATCGATGAGTCAACTGCATTGTTGTGCAAACTTGATCAATCTTAAGCTATACATGGATGTTTGACCGACAAGCAGAATTCAACTCAAAAGTCCAAACCGACTTTTGGGGCATTCTACGGTCGTGTGCCCCAGTGGTCAAGTCAAGAGTTGGTGTTCGATTGTTCTTTGGGTTCTCAAGCGTCTGTTGGATCTCCACTTCGTTCGACTCAAAATGTGCTGATCCAGTTGAGATCCTGGTGGTGCAAGATTGGGCACAGCATCGTTCTTGATGAACAGTAGCTTTTGGTAGTTGTTTGGTGTGGTGGAGGCTTCCACCACGTCCATCGTTTGCGTCATGTTGACTCAAAAACCAGAGTCCAGATTCCAAGCCAAGGATGAAAGCTCTCCGATCCGAGCTGGCTCCTGGTTCTGCAACCTTTTGACCGATTGAGCTTTTGCAGTTTTTTGTGTGTCGCAACGTGATCTTGCTTGTCCGTCCAAGTGTTTATGGTTGCCTTGAAGGAATGAATCCACTGATTGAAACGGAGCGCTGAGCTCACTGCTTGCTCTGCTCTCTATAGATCGTTGATCTCGCGTACTGTGCACTGTGGTTACACTTGCGCAAGTGGCGTCAAGTCAAGAAGAAAACCATTCCATTTCCGTCGTTGGGAAATCGTCCAGCAAGCCAGCCTCACTTGGGTCCCATAGCCTATACGGCGATAGTTGTCTTCCCCCAAGGGAGTGACGGTCTGTATCCATGTAGCAATCGAACTGTGTGCACGTTTGTTCATTCAAATCCAAAACCTTACGGTTTTCCACTGGATCATTAGCCTTTTGGACTGCTACGTCCATTTTGAAGTGTTCTACTCTTGTTGTGCAGGCTTTCGGGATGGGTGCATTGTTTGCTGATTCTTCTGTGAGAGATGGCTGGTTGGCTAGGTGATGACAGGCAACAGTGTTGCTTCGTTGACCGCCCGGGTAGCATTACCAGTGGTGCCAGTCATGGTCACTTGTCCAGCTGCCTTGCTCGTTTGCTGTCATTGAAGCTTGTGACTCACGTATCGATGAGACGGGATGCAATCGAGATATTCTGTCGTCTTTCTCCAACAATCACAACCAGCTTCGAAACATGGAATCGCCTGTATATCTCTCGGTTATGCGTGACCGGATCTACTCTGTGGTGAGGTTTTCTTCGGCTAAACGTTCCACAAAACGTTGGCCGGTTGGCGATTTGATGCTGTAAGGCTTGTCGAGTTTCGTTCGGTCGCATGAACGCCTTTGGTTCGACAAAAGCAAGCCATGAATGCAAGGGGACGCTCGAAACAATGACGTGTACTTACTTCTCGTGTGCACGGCAAGCATCATTCTCGTTTGACCTGGTATGTCAAACCATAGGTACCAAAAGCACCATGACATCACTTCAAGATAGTGACTGTTCCATCATGCGAATCATCTTCCTACATATCGGCAGTTAAATGCTCATTGATGCATTCTCTTGACAACAACTACAAGCTACCTCGCTGGACCAGAATCCCGTCCAACTCTGTGCTGAGCACTTCCACGGCATGCTCAATACTGTAATCTGGGATCTCGAGCCCTCCAATGGCCAAACGAAGTATATACGTGTTGTCCACCACAGAATGAATCAGAAACATGCGTCCTGATGCATTCACTCGCTCCAACAATTGCTCCGTTACTTCACGAGGCTGGTGTGCAACGATGAAACTTACAAGTGCCATTCGGGTGGGCACAAACACATCGAAACGACCATCGCGTTTCAGCAAATCTTCGAGGCGTTTCGCCAGTTGGATCGAACGACGCACATGTGTGCGCATTCCTTGCACTCCCATACGACGCAGCGTGAACCATACCTTGAGGGCCCGAAACCGGCGACTCAATGGCATCTGCCAGTCCTTGTAATTGACCTCATTCTGATGCTCGTTCTTGAGGTATTCCGGATGCAAAGCCAGCGTCTGCGTCAAACGACTGCTTTGCTTGACCCACAGCACACTACAATCCATGCTGATCAATAGCCATTTGTGCGCGTTGAAGCAGATCGAGTCACACTCTTCGAGCCCATCAAACCAGTGACGATTCTCGGGACACACAGCCGAAGAACCGCCAAATGCACCATCGACGTGCACCCAAATGTCGGGTTGGAGCTTACGAGCTGTCTTGACGAGTGCTGCCACTGGATCGATCGCTCCTGTTGAGGTGGTGCCAACAGTGGGAACCAGTAGGAACGGGATGAGACCAGCCTCCATGTCTTCTTTCATGGCAACTTCAAGGTCTTCTGGCGCCAGACCATAGTTACCGTCATCTGCTTTACCACGACGAGTCGGGATGGCTCGGAGATTGAGCAGATCCAAGATGATGCCGCTCTTCTCAATGAAGCAGTGCGTCTGATCGGAACAGTACACGACCAATTTGCCTGCTCGTTCCGATCGCTTTGCGCCGGTGTACCCTGCAAGTGCTTGGTTACGCGCTGCGATCATCACGGTTAAGGCCGATTCACTTGCGGTACCATTGATGATGCCGCCGCCACCTGAGCCGAACGAAAACACCGAAGGAAAACCAAGCATTTGACGCAACCACTCGCATACGATTTGTTCGAGTTCGGTACCGGCAGGAGAAGAAACCCACGAGAATCCGATCGTATTGAGAGCAGATGCGATGTACTCGCCGACGATGCTGGTTTCTGGTGAAAACACCTTGAAGTAAGCGAAGAAGTTCGGAGACTGCCAATGACCGACGTTCGGGATGATGACTTGCCTCAAATCCTGGAAGATCTCTTGCCACGACTCAGAAGTGTCGGGCGCCACGTCAGGCAAGGCCTTGATGATGTCTCCGGGTTTGATATTGGGAAGCACGTTGTACTTGAAGGGTTTGCCATCGGCATCACGTTCGTACAGATCCTGAAGATACTCTGTGATTACTTCGGTGGCTTGGGAACTGCTGTGCCGAAGCGTACTGAAGTCGCGCACATTAGGCAATTCAGCACTCTGAAGAGTCTTTTGACGTTGGTGCCGTTCGTAGGTTTTCCACAAGAGTGCGCCTGCGACGAGACCCGAGGCAAACGTCGATGCAGCGATAACGGTGAGCTGGCTCTTCTCATTCATCGTCCACGCGAGGAGCTTGTGAGCGTTCCGATCTCGATTTGAGACGTTCCGGTGATTGATTTAAAGAGAATTGCGGACGTTCCAGTGTTTTACTGTAACTTTTGTTGTTTGGGCCGAGCTGGTAAATCACCAAATGAGCGAGTCGATCGACATGTTCAACCAATGAATCCATGGGTGAGCGCTGCCCGGTTGTGTGAGCAATTGATGGGTCAGGCATTCCATTTAAAAGCCTTCATCTTGTACTTGCCCATGGCCAACCGCAGAGCACGAACAGCTCTCTTTCTGGAAGACTTCAAACCCAATCGATCCCACTTCGTCCACTTGCCCCTGGAACAAATCTAAAGAACCGGAACGGCCATCAAGTGTGACCGTCAACAGCGCTTCTCCACCACAATTCTGGATCCCAAGATCATAACACGTCACTTTCAAACCACGCAACTTCAAGTTGAACACAAACATGGTCACCTTGAACTTGACCGAGTGGTGTGTTTGTGTGTGTGGGGGGCAGTCTTCCATGTTCCATGCAGTTGACTTTGGGTGAATCAACCCCATCGAGTACTGACTGGTCGGTGTACGATAGGGGTCAGATGCCATTTGCGAATGGATCTGTAGAGGTTGACAAGTCCATTTGGTCTTCTTTGGGCTTCAGCACATCCAGCCAGAGTCTTCTTTGAACAATTGTCAAGCAATCCTATCGACCACAACTTCTCGCGATCGTGCACAGTCATTCCATTTCCAACCTTTACTGCATACGTTTGTCGTACATACAGTGTATTGCACTACATGTAGTACTGGACTACCGCACACGTAGTATCGTGGCTTTCTCTTGGGTTGCGCAATGCCTCGGCGCCCATTCGTCACCGCATTTTCTGGATTCCTAATGGCCCATCCAGCTTTTCCTTGTTGGTGAAACCACATACATTCTTCTTACAGGGATCGTTGTACCATTTTGGTGGTACACTGATTCCGTACAGTAAGTTTTGCGGAGATTGCGCCAAAGTGATGCTGTCAGTCACGAGACGAGCACAATGGCGCCAAAACGACGAGCAGCAGCCAAGCGCCGAAAGTTGCAGCAAGTGGAGGAACAACAACAACAACAGAGAGAACAAGTGAGAGAAGAAGAAGAAGAAGACGGAGAAGGAGATCAGCTGCAGGAAGAAGTCTTTTCGTTTGATCCCCAGTCTGTTGCTGGTATGGCAGCCGCTTCAACCACAACCAGAAGGCGAACCAGAGCAATGGCACAAGATGCCGACGATACTGGCGTGACCGAGTCGCGGGTGGCTGGACTCACGCGTCAACGAGCGGCATTCTTTGCCACAGGAGGGTTTTCAGACACAGATAATGCCGTCGATGTCCAAGAAGATGGCACCGTTGCTGCTACGGCCGCTGTGACCCAGGCCAACCAAGAAGAGAGTTCTTGGCCTGGGTATTATGCAACGGCTCGTGAATTGGGCGAGAACCGTGATGCTGCAAAACGTGCTCGAAAGCAAGCTCTTGAGCAACAGAATCAGAGTCAACAAGCTAAACAAGACCAACCCAAATGGACGCCTCGCAGAACCCAGCCTCGTCAGGGTGTCTTGGTGCAGGAACAAATCGTGCCAACGCTACAGGAACTCGCTCTGCAGGTTTTGGCTCGTTTCATTGACCAGCTTCCTTCACTGGAGTACGTTGACAACAATACCAGACATCGAGTGGCAAGAAAAGCCGTGGAGACTCGTCGAATGAGCGCAGCAGGTGGGTCACTTGGAGATCCGTTTGTTGATTGGTAGTCCACTGAGCTGATGATGCGATGACTCTTTTCAGTGCTGCCATTGTTCATTTTTCCTGGCGCAACGGAAATTGATCTTCCAGACTGCTCGAATGTCGACGAAGTATCGTTTGTTCGCGCTTTGAAGGAATGCGTGGGATCTGGCTCGATGCTGTCTGCGTTGCAACTTGGCTTCAGTGGCCGATGCATATCCGACGCTGTGATCATGGACATGGGGTAATGCACTAATCCATGGATTCCATTGTTCACTTCCTTCTCTCCCTGGCAAGGACGTTGATGTCGTTGTGTGCGTGGTTTGACTGCAGGGATTCTCTGCAAAACTTGGAACAATTGCGGCTCGCAGGGTGTTATCGGCTGTCAGATGCTGGTGTGAAAGCTCTCGTGCGACGCTGCGCACCGTCGCTGGAAGAATTCGAGCTCACTTGCAACCAGCGAATCACGAAAAAGTCCATTGAGTACCTCAGCGAACTCAAGCAACTGCATTCCTTTGCACTCTCCGAGTGTCCGCAACTGACGGATGAGTGCTTGGAGCCGCTTCAATCCATCACCCAGCTACGCAAGCTCTCGCTTGTTCAAATGGAAGGCATCACCGATGAGTTTGTGTCAGAACTGGTCAAGCATCTTCCTGGGCTCGAGGACATCTCTCTTGCTCAATGCGCTCAACTCACCAACAAGAGCGTGTTGCAAATACTCCAGAGTTGTCGTGGGCTGCGAGTGCTGGATATCTCCGACATGCCACTTCTGACCGATGATGCGTTGGAACCGGTATGTGGCGTGACCTTTTCGTGGTTGAATGCGAGGTCGTTGTTGTCTGATATGAGCATTTTTCTCCAGGTGCGCACGATGGGGCATCCATTGAGCAAGGTTTCGATGCGGTGCTGTTCTGGAATGACGGACGTCGCCATTGAACACTTGACGTTCGGAGCGAAGGATCATCTCACAGAGTTCCAGTTATCTAGTATCGCGGTGAGTCGAGCATGTTTCGAGTTCACATCCAGATCTTCCCTAATGCATATGGCGTGTCGGGGCATCGGTGGAATGCAGCACTTGTCAGATCGCGGATTGCGTGCCCTGCAGGAAGAATGTTCCAGCTCTATTCGTGAACTGGATTTGTCCTTTTGCCGTGGTTTCACAGAAGACGCATTGGGCATTTTCGTTGATGCTTGCCCCGAGCTCAAAGAGCTCACTCTTTTTGGATGCACTCAGGTGTGTGGATTTGCCTGCTGTATTCTCTTGATCTCTTTGAGTCACTGACCCGTCTCTTATGACTTGTATGGGCGGATAGATCACCTCTCGGTTTATCAAATGGCATGCTAAAGACGACTTGGTCATTGCTGGGCATCCACTGCTGACCGGGTTGACTATTCGCAACTGAAAAGCAACGGAGAGCATGACCCTGTCATGCGCATTGGCAGCCCGATTGTCAGAGTTGGGAGATCTACATGTCAATTATTCATCGTTTATGGCGTTGAGCATCATATTCTGACAATTCATCACGCGTCCGCAAATGTTCCCCATACACAGCAAACGCAAACTGAAGTACAATCCGAGCAATCATCTCCACGGCGGACGACTGACTGGTTTATTGGTTGGTTTTTCGGTTGTCAGCGGGGCATGGCTCCTTTCGTTGTCGTCATGAGTGAGAGGGGATTGGAGAAGGCTAGTGTCAAGTTGACTCACCGTGGATGGCTCGAACTGTTTCCTGAGGGTGTCAAAGGTCGTGACGACGACGAAGGCGAATGTGGAGACGCAACCATTTCTTTGGTGGCTTTTGGAGATGTAGACACTGCCAAGACACTTTGGAGAACGGACGGCGGCACTGTTTGCAGGACAGCACGTTCTTTGCCACTGGCACGGAAAGTGTGACGGCAAATTTCCATCGCGAGTTGGTCAGGCAAAAGGCACAACAACTGAACAGACGCACCCAGACAGATGAATGTGAGGTACTTCCTGGTCATGACTTTCTGCATGCAGTACGTACACGTAGTCCGACGAAAATCAATTTGTCTGCATTTAGAGGAGGAAGCGATCGCACGCCAAGCACTCTGATACAGTCGGAACTGATCGAAAAATACGAAGAAGCAAGCAGGTTAGACCAGTTACGAGGTGTTGTCGAGTCGTTTCGTACGTGGCGAGCAATTGATCACGAAGGAGCACGGTGTTGGCCACGACGAAAACCACGATGAACTGCACTCCAATAGAGAAGAGCTGTGCTCAACAACACCATAACCTTAGTCAAGCTGGTCCCACGTCCAAAACAGCTTCAGTGCAGCGCTTACTCACCACATCCCAAAGTACAATGACTTGCTCCAAAGGCGGCGTGCAAGCAAACAGACTCATCACAAGGGGGAACCCGTAGATGCGAGCAGTGACATTCCGCTTGCTCAAATGCTCGTAAAGTGGAGGATCCATCTGTGAACAACAACATCAGAGTCGGGCGGCATCTTCCGAATGATATTCCTGGGCTTTCTCACGAGGGCAAGACACTTGTCCACCAGGTCGCACGCTTCATGCACTCCCGAAAGTGAGGGAGCAAAGTACGATGGAATGTGGTGTTTCATTAAGCAGCAAAAACAACCAAACGCTTCCGCTTCACCCATTGTATAGAGAAATGGCGACGCGAGCACATTCATGCCTTGCACATAGTGTGTTGTCACAGCGGATGGATTGAGTTCTTGGTTGTTATCGTGGGACGAAGTCTCCAGCTCTATCTCTTGGGCCAGAAATGCGTTCAACACGCGTGCAAGCATATCTTCGCTCACACGACCCAGAAATTCAGCATCTCCCTTGAATGTCCTGATCAAGATCATCAAGAAACAAAGTGTATGAGCCATGGGCGATGTCAAACCAGAGTCCGTCTTCATGTCCTTTTCTCCAGCCATCGAATATCGACTGACCGGAATGTATCATTGCGGATCTCTGCGTCGCCCTTGCTGGGCCCACACGCGACAAGCCGTTGATACCCTTGTTCAAATTCACGGTGATAGGAAGAACCGACTAGGAATTGCCAGATTCTGCTGCGCAAACGGGATTCTTTGCTGGTATTCATGTCAGCACCACAATATCGTTCGGGTCCAAGCACGTCCATGCTTTGAGGAGCGTTGGGTCTCGCGTTGGCAGGATTCTCAACTTCCGGAGGAATGCCGAACACAAGAACCATGCGTCTCACTTCTCTCCACCTTCCGAGCTCGTTGTTGATTAGTTCTCCTTGTTCGTCTGTAGATGCATCTTGTTTGTCAGGCGATCCTCCTCGTCCCAACGTTCCGCACCATGAAGCAAGAGCAAAGCCATTTCAAGCAAGTGTGCACGCTCACCGATCACAGGTTCGCCCACAAGAAGCGAATGGAATCGTTTCTTTAGCTACACAACGGCATCTCATATCGCTGGTTTAGCGCTTCGTACGCCATCACAGCACAAAACGCAGTGCCCACCATTTTGCACTTTATGCACTGCAACAAGTCTGCGACGTTTCAAGATCCAGCGCCCAGCCAATCCCCGTTGAGTAGCCGTTACAGCTGCTTCTAGCAACCTTCGTGCCACCGTTTTCCATTTTCGTGGTATTTGGTCCGTTTCGATACTTTTAATGTGGTCCACTCCAATTGCGCTGTGGTTCGTTCCCCCATCAAATACCGCATCATCTCCCTTGCATCATGACGCCGCCGCCGCCGCCACCACCGCCGACGCCGATGGACGAAGAAGACGCCAACAATTCGCTGGGGTTCTCCGTGCTGGAGGGCGTTCGTGTGTTGGTGCGCGGCAAATACGCTGGCGTGAGTCCTCTGCCGTCTCTCTCTCTCTCTCTCTCTCTCTCTCGCTTTCTTCTTCTTTTGCTCGTGTGACTTTGGACAGCCTTGCTGGCTCTTTTTGGGGGAAAGATGAAAGCTCAACAAAGTGCTATGTGATCTGCTGTGCTGCTTGTTTCTTGATTCTCTGTGGATGGTTTGGATGGATGCCAACAATAAACGACAATAACAGACGGTGCGATATGTTCCGGACAAGCGATCCGCGCTGGTTGGCGTGGAATTGGACCGACCCAAAGGCGACTGCGACGGCAGTTTGGACGGCAAACAATTGTTTCAGTGCAAACCGCATTTTGGACTGTTTGTGAAAGAAGAAGTGATTGAAGTGAGTGGACCCATCTCACGATGCGCTCGTCATGACCGGACAGGAACTGACCACCTGCTGCTGATCGTACTTCTCGGCGCGGGTCGCGCTTGCTGCACAGCCCTTTTCGGTGACAGATGCTGCGGCGTGTATCATTCAGAGCGCGTGGAGGCGAAAACGAGCCATTGACAAGGTTTGCCTTCATCTTCAGCTTTGCCGTGTCATACAGAATCTCGGCTTGGGCAGAACCGAAATGGTCTGACCACGCGCGCTTTGGCATGCGTGCATGGTCCATTGAATAGTTTAAATCGCTGGTGTACTCCCACGCATGGAATCTTTTGGACAACACCCAAGAACATCTCAATCTCAAACGCCAGGAACAATTCAAATCCGCCGAAGAAAAACTCTCGGCCATTTCCAAGCGAAAAGTAGGCAGCATTTCATGGAGAACTCGACCCGGACAGGATGATGGTCGCTAATCGGTGATTCTTGCGGATGACGTTGACAGAGTTCCGGATTACTGTCTAAGGCATCACTGGAGATCACCGAGTTTTACCCGGGCACACGGCTCAAATGGCCCCTGACGCTAGACAATGTGCTCGAGATGCTCGAGAGTTTCAAGCAAGACAAGATTCTTCACCACAGGTGCGATTATTCAGTGGGATGAGTGGGATGCACCGTGTTGCATCAATCCCAAAGACTTAGTGGGTTTTACGGCATACTCTTGCCTTGTTGTATGTTAGATTCGTGCTGGAAGTTTTGGACGAAGCCTTGAAAATCTTTGATCCACTTCCAAATGTGCAGTATGTGAACCTTGCAGAAGGAGCAAAAATGACTGTCGTGGGCGACATTCACGGCCAATTGCAAGACTTGTTTTCGATTTTCACCATCAATGGCCTTCCATCGATGGAGAACAAGTACTTGTTCAACGGGGACTTTGTAGATCGAGGCCCGAGTGGCACCGAAGTGTTTATGACTATGGTCTGCTTCAAGATTCTGTACCCCGATGCCGTGTATCTGAATCGGGGCAACCATGAATCACGAAACCAGAACAGTTGGATGGGCTTTGAAGAAGAGATCTGGTGCAAATACTCTGGTGTCGAGGATGAAGATCTGGAACGTCCGTCGGTCGTGTTTGATCGCTTCCAGGCAGTGTTTGACTCACTTCCACTTTGCACAGTGTTGCAAAAAAAGATTTTCGTTGCACATGGTGGTCTGTTTTCGATCGATAACGTGACCCTAGCGCATCTTGACGCTGTCCAGAGAAAGAGGGAACCGCCACTTCATCAAGAAGGCTATGAGGACAAGATTTACGAAGACTTGCTGTGGAGTGATCCTCGCACAATCGCGGTATATTGGCTGTTGTGATACTAAAACGTGTGGTCCTTTGTTAAATGGTGTTTTTGATGTGCTCCAGGGACGACAACCTTCAGAACGAGGCGCTGGTATTGAGTTTGGCGTTGAAGTGACAAACAACTTCTGTCTTGTGAACCGCATTGCACTAGTGATTCGTTCGCATGAGTGCGTTCAAGAAGGATTTGAGATTTTGCATGGCGGGCGGTTGATAACACTGTTTTCGGCCTCTCGATACTGCGGGACTCAAGTCAACAAAGGAGCGTTCTTGAAGCTAGGACCAGACCTTCAACCGGAAATCCAGCAGTTTTATGCCCATTCCATCACCGACAATGCCTTCCGAGCACCAGAACCGGAAGCAGAAGCACAAATGGTGTTAGAGGATGACACCCTTCGCATGCTTGCCGAGCGTATCTGCGATCACAAGGCTGCGCTGTTTTGGTATTTCACACAACATGACGAAGAAGCTCATGGCAGTGTGCCACGGTTGGTGTGGGCCGATGCGCTGAAGTCTGTGTTGAAGCTGGACTTGCCCTTCTTAACCTACCAGCAGAAGCTGGCCGACACTCAAGACGATGGTCGTATCAACTATTCCAAGTGAGTGTGCCTTATCCTGGCGATTGCTTGTATTCGGGTCAGCTCCTCACGATGTGCATGTTGGTGGGTTGGAATAGATTCTTAGCACGTTATCGCATTGAGAATGACGCAGTCGACAACACTGGCTGGCAAGAGAGTATCATCGCACTGATTTGCAAGAAGCTGTATCGAGCAATGGGTGCAGGTTCTCTTGAACAAGCGTTCAAGATCTTTGACGCAGATGCGAATGGCTACATCGAATATGAAGAATTCATGTCGACGCTCAAGAAGATGGACACGGGCCTTTCGGAGCTTCAGGTATATGATTACAAGACTGTCCACACATAAGCAAATTGGCGAGTGAGCACGTGCTCACGAATGGTCTTTTGACTCTTGCAGATGTTTGAGTTGATGCGAACCGCTGATACCAATGACGACGGGCGCATCGATTTCAAGGAGTTTGTTCAACGGTTTGAAGTGATTTTCTCGGATCTTCGCCAATCTGGACTGTCACCAAGGGCAGGCGTCTCTCCACCACCAGCTCCTACGACTAGTCCATTGGGCAAGCCACCTCTTCCTTCTTCAGCAAGCAGAGTCAAGCCAACATCTCCGGTGGCGCGCAGCAAAATCGAACGACGTATCTCGAGCAAAGAAGACTTCAAGTTTGGTCCGATGCCGGCCACCAATATTGAGATTGAGACCATGGAGGCACTGCTCAAGATTGGCAAGGCCTTGTTCCAGAAAGAAGGCACGTTACACGATCATTTCCACAGCTTTGACACCAATGGTGATGGTGTGCTGCAAAGAGAAGAATTCCAGCATGCAGTCAAGCAATTGGGCTTTGACTTTAGTCCGAAATTGTTTGACCGGGTCATGCGCGCAGTGGACACGGACCGTGGTTCGACCATCGATTACAAAGAGTTTGTCACGGCATTCAACATCGCCGATGCCAAAGAAAAAGATTTGGTGCAGAAAGGCGAAGTCACGTGGCAGAATGCTGTGTTGCAACAAGTCTCGAACGTGTTTTACCAGCATCGTATTCACATCCGCAATGCGTTTCGCATGTTTGATCCAAACAATACGGGGGTCATTACGCGCGAGGAATTTCGCACGGGCATCAATGCGTTCAATCTGGTATTGAATTCGCCTTTGTCGGAAGATCAAATCGAACAATTGCTGGCCCATTTGGATGTCAACCGAGACGGGGTCATCAGTTACAAGGAGTTTTTCGATGGTTTCCGGGTCGTCGATGTTCGTCTCGACGAGGACGAATAACAAGCACAGGCTAGAATTCTCGTGTCACCTGTGGGCGTGGAGGAACAAATGCCCAGAAGAGAGATCAAGCAATTGCGCATGCATGGAGCACGTGTGCGAAGCGAACACCACACGAGATCACGTTGGATGGACCTGTTGAGCTACCTGTATCGAAATGAATACAATCGAACCCATCGAAAGTTGGATGAAGCATTGAACGCGGGGCTTTCCTCTGTCTGAATCTTGGGACACGAGCATTTGGGGAGTTAAAAGACTATTGTGTGGTTGAGTCACTAGCTGAATTCGCACTGGAGCGGCCAGTCTCGGAAGTCTGCTCTTGTGCATTGGTTTGGGCCACGAGCTGGTCGACTCCAAAGAACTGGTCCATTTTGTCTTGCGCATACTTTTGTACCTGGTGCACATACATTTATTCCATCCATAATCCAATCAGATCCACTCGTCACTCTCACAGCAAGTCCATTAGATTCCAGAAGAATGGTCCTACTCACAGGCACAAGTGCATGGGGTTGGCCCTTGCCAATGCCTTTGGTGTTGTATTCCGTGAAGAACACCATTTTGACCGCCACGGCGCCACAAAAAACGTATGAAAACAACTGCAGTGGACGCTGCAAACGACGTTGAATCATTCTCCTTTCACAGTGCTTTGGATGTGTAGTGTTGTGTGTGTGTGTGTGCTTGGTGGCCTACACTGGAGCTCTATTAGAGCTGGGGACTGGAACGTTTTTCTGGACTTGGTGTGGCCCACACCACAGCATCGCCAAAAAATCTGTTGCTCGGTTGGATTGCGACAAGACCAACCGTATTGTCATGGAACCGTCACTGCCATTGGCGAAGAAGCGATAGAGGGGAACAACGGAGCAGACCCAATGGTTTGTTCAGTCAGAAGAAAACCAGATCGTTCATGCACAACTACCAAGACACCACGCTCGCACGCACACACACACTCAATACAAAAGCTCCATCTCGGTCAACACTTCTTCATCGCGCCCGCTGTAGGCGTCGTCCCAAATCAAACTATTGTCCGAAGAAAACAACTTGTTGATGGCCGTAGCTGTGGTGGTGGTAGTGGTCATCGGCACACGTTTCGGCATAGCCATTGTCGGTGATGCGCAAAATGATGAACGAGCTTGCTCCATACAGATGCTGGCGGCGGTGGTGCTGATAACATCACACCATCCGTTGTCATCCAGAATGGCTTCGGCATCACGCCACACTTCGTCCAGTGCGTGCTTAGAGAGAAAACAACCATCATGCTGCGATTCTGGCCGTTCAAGATCTTGTCGGTCTTGTTCGTCGTCAAGATCGTCGTCTTCTTCCTCACAAAACTCGTTGCACACAGCATCAATGGCCATTTTCTCCACATCCCAGCTTGTCTCCGATTCCGCCGATAGAGTGTCCGTGCTCTCTATTGTCGCGATCTGATGCTCTTGGTCAAACCCATATAGATTGTCCAGTTCGGCGTGCGCTCCCACAGTTGACAGCTGCACACCATGATGTGAGAACCGATCAGAAATCGCAAAAGCGTTCGACACTCACCTGAAAGTCCGACACTGTGTTCGGCGACCTCATACAATGGGTCACTGACTTGACACAGCGTCGTTGAGTCTCATAACGATCGACGGATCCTGTTCGTTGACTTTGCCTTTTGTGGTTGTATGAAGCACGCTTCAGCTTCTGCTGTACACGGGCTTGTAGCGACGAGTACCAACGATTCTTGATGGCATTATCTGTTCGTCCTTCAAAGTACTTGGCGATACTAGCCCATTTGTTGCCGTGTTTTGCTTGGAGCAAAATGATCTTGTCATCTTCATCCAATGACCATGGGTCACGGTTGATCGTTGGGTTCAACTGGTTGTGCCAACGCTCGCGGCACTGTTTGCCATTTCGTCCTGGCAAGTACGAAGCAATCACTGCCCACTTGCCAGCACCGTAGGCAGCCACAAGATCAAGCATTCGACGGTCTTCGTCAAGTGACCATGGACGCTTGGCTGCGGTTCCATGATTCTGAAGCTCATTCCACCGCTTTGTGCATTCCACCTCCGTTCGAGTGGGAATCAAACCTGCCACACGTTTCCATGTTTTGGCTCCGAATCTAACGACACATGAACGAAGCAGCTCATCCTGACGATGACGATCAGAACTTCATAAACTCCCAGATCAGTCACTATGAACTCACTTCTTGAGTTGTCCAAATGGATGCGACATTCAAAATCTTGCAATTGGTCAAAGTATCGGGGTATTTGGAGCGTTTCCTCGTGCTTTCCATAGTTCTTCCAGCCGTTTGAGATGCTTGGGATGCATCAACCCCGTCAAAACTCGAAGTAATACGAACTCTGACAGAGGAATCCTCTGGGTCATGAAAAGAAAAGCGCAACGGGACCCGGCACAGACGACCCCGGAAATACTTTTTCTGCTCGGGGAGACCAGACCGTGTGGTTTTCTTCTGGTACTTGTCCCGTGAAGCACTCACGCCTCCTCCCCGAAAACCATACAATCATGCCACTGCGTGTGGATGTAACCCCGTTGACAATGCTGCATTGAGAAAACTCGCATGGCTTACGCAATGGACTGGGATGGGACTCTAACGATACTCCAAGCTTGGAGTATGATCGTGTCCCAGGCACAGCAAGCTACGAACGTGATGCTGACGTGTCGCCATCGCTCGTTAAAGACGCGGCCGCAATTCTGGGAATGATTCGTCGAATGTTCTTGCGCGAGACTTCATCATCTTCCAGAGAATCATGGAACTTCTCCAAACGATCAACCAATTGACTATCGACGTCAAGCAAGGCATTGACACAAGCAGGAAACAAGCACAAGTTGCCCAATGAAAACAATGCAATTCTTCGAGATGAACTGCTGGGGTCACCAAAGGCCATCTGGAGCAACGAGGAAGGAGTGTTGTACTGGCAAAGGGCAACGCTCAGTTCGTCGGAGTTTCTCGCCAAGTTGCCGAGTGCACCCCCAGCGTTGGACCGAATCTTTTCTTCTTGGTCATTCAGATTCTTGATCAACAACGGGATCGCTTTTTGCAGAATCGCGTACAGAGAGCTGTTGTGAAACGCGGTATTCCCAATCGCAAAGCAAGCAAAGCGACGAACGTAAGCATCGCTGTCGCCGAGGCAATCGATCAATAGATCAAGCACACACTTTTGCGATGCATTAGCCGGTTCGTTTGGCAACTGAACCACCAGCTGATCGTAGAACGTCGTTGAGTACCGACATAGGTTTCCAATGCAGTTGCACGTCTTGGCGCGGACCATTGGTTCTCGATGGCTCAACAAGGCATGGAATTCTTGAATCAGATTGGCCTCATGGATCGCTTCGTAATGGACTTTGGAACTTTTCGCCAAGTGACTCACAATGAGAAGCGTATCGATAATCAATGACGAAGACTCATTTGCTGAAAGCATATGACACTTTTTGATGACTTGTAGTCCTTTGGCGTTGACGAAAAGGGTGCCAAAGTGAAGAGAACTTGCCACCAAACGCGACAAAAAGCTAATTGGCAACTCGAGGATTGAGCTTTCCAATGGGAACTCTTTGGTTGTGTAGACAAAGTCCAGCACTAATAGCAACTTTTCGACACAGTTGGAGTCGTAGAGCACTTCCTGAGTGCTCACGAGCAAGTCGTCCGATATAGTTCGCATAAAGGCCAGCCCGAGCACTTTGACAATGGCATGTATCAGCGCTTTAACTGCATTGCTTCCTCCACCAACGACTTCCGGCCACTGGAACAAACACTGAATGTGTCGCAGCTCGAGAAGATTCACAAGTTGAGGTAAAACGTTCTGATTAATCCGCATCTCCAACTCGATATCTTGCAGTCCTTCACGAATTGCTCGAACAAGCTTGAGCAGACAAAAGATACCCCACGGTGAAAGCAAGTCGTTTCCAGCCACACCGAGTAAATCGCCTATAATGCTCCATAACGAATGATTCCCGAACATATGCGACGGATTTGCAGTCTCATCAAGTTCAGGGAGAAGAGGACCTTCGCTCTCATCGTTGGCTGAACTGAGCTGTCGCAAATATTTCGTTGCGATTCGAAGAAGAAGCACAATCGCAGAGTCTAAAAAGCCCTGCGCTCGAATGTGATAGCAACTCAGTAATTGAGCTTTGTCGCGGATTTGATCAGAGCTGTAGGGGAAGTCTTCATCCTTTTCTTGACTGTGCTCTTCGTTCATCACCTCGTGGTCAGCCACAGCCGATCGAAGCAACTTGATCATTGTGTGTTGACACTCAACAGGGAAAGACACGTTCAAGAGAAACAATCGGGCCGAGTGATTGGTATTCTCCTCGGAAGTGGCCAACTGTTTGTCACTCACAAACTCCATCGCATCCGAGAAAAAGCTGCACAGGGAGCTCAGAAGCGGCATGTGGCTTGTCGAGATAAACACAGGATACAACACCGCTGAACACTCGTCAATGAGTCGACTGCCAAACAATCCACGACGAACCGCGACACAGAAGAACTCGATTGCATAGTACAGCTCAACTGCGTTCAAAAGTCCCGCTGCAATACCTTGAATCAAAGCGTTCACAACACCAATCGCGATACTGGATTCATTCCAAGCGGGCATCACCTCAATGGCCAGCAACTTCTTTGAAAACGGTGACGACGCACGACAGCAATGCAAGAACAGCTTAAGAACACAACACAATACAGATTCATCATTGTCTTCCTCTTCAAAAAGCCTGTTGGCGGAGTCATCTTCACGCTCCTGGGATAGGACTTCCAGCTCTTCTTTCATGATCAACACCAATTCGTTCAGTCCCTTTTTCACAAGCAGGCTGGAAATATTGGCATGCACTTTGATCCGCAACTTGTACAACGACTTGATCTCCTGAATGACATGAGAGTCGACGGCAAACTCCTTGTCGACTAAGGCCGTGACTGGGAATGAATGAAGAGTTCCCCAAGCACTCCCGTCGGGTTGTACAATCGCCGACAAGCCGAAGATGGCGAACCGACCAAGCTCACTCTCGTGTTCCGATTGGCTGTTGCTCTCTTCGTTTTGGTTCTCGCTTGTACATTTGCTCAGCAAGTCAGTCAGTGACTCCGGAATTGTTGATGCGACCAGCTCTTCCATCAACATGTCAAGGTGCTTGGATCGATCCAGCATTGATCCCACCCATTTAAGCGCTTTGGAACGAGACGAATGATACTCTTCACGATCGCAGTGCAACAGCAAAGAAGCCGCGTGAACATCTTCATGATAAATGGCACGGAAATCCATCTCTAACTCTGTCGACGAATCGGACGACTTGGCAGAGTTCAGTACGGTGGAAAAAACCATGCAGCATCGAACAACCTGGTACAAAACATCACTGCAATCCACTCCCTTTTGAAAAATATCAAAAAGACGAGACACGAACTTCAGCGTATGTCCGCGCAAACGCAGCATCGTTGCAAGCTTGACGGGATCGATCTGATCCGAGCCTGAAACGGATTTGGCAATCAAAGACACCCATCGGTATAGTGCCTGAAAAATGGGACGACAAGTCGTGGTTTGAAAAGACGGGGCGAATTGTGGCGGAGTCAAATCGCATAGCGATTCCAAGATGTCTGCAAAGTTGTTTTTTTCTTCTTCGCTAATGTGCTCAACACCACTTCGAGAGAAATCCATGTTTTGTTCTGCATGATGCCATTTATCGTGAATCCTCTGCAACAGCGCATCCACTTTTGGGGTGTGCGGCTTTTGATTGGCTTGTTGACTCGGCGAACTGGAGGGAGTGGACCTATCTGATTGATCTTGCTGTTGCTTTTGGTCAAGATCATCAATCTTGAGGCCCGTTTCAGGGTCCACTGCTTTCCACTCGCAATCACGAAGCCTCTCGGCACTTGCATTGGGCTTGGCTTCTCCCACTGCTGTCGATGACGACGGATTCTCATCACGAAAGAATTGAGGTAGCCTTCGAACACGACTCTCGATCTCTTTTCGTTGTTCAAGCTGCTCACGCGTCTCACGAACGAACGGGTGTTTGAAAAGATCTGGCCACGTGAGTCGCTTGGACGGATCCTTGTTCAGTAACCCCGCCAAAAAGCTCTGGAATTCACTAGAGAGCGTGGAAGGGTACTGCACGGGCTCTTTAATGATTTTCTGGATCAAGAAGTCTATGCGGTTAGTGCAAAACGGCGGTTGACCGACGGCAAGTTCATACAGAATCACGCCCAGCGACCACAAATCCACTGTGTAATTGTACGGCTTTTCCTGCACAAGTTCAGGCGCCATATACAACGGCGTGCCCTTGATCGAAGTCAACAAAGAATTCTCGTTGGAGACGCCTCTGGCAAAACCAAAATCGCCTAATTTGATGAGTCGATCCGAGCCGATCAGAATGTTTTGCGGCTTCATATCGCGGTGGATGATGCGATTGGTGTGCAACACGTGCAGTGCGCGCAACAACTGGATGGCAATTTCGCGGATTTCTTCTTCAGGAAGTTGACGATCGTCTTCCAGCACTTGAAACAAATCCCCCAGCGCGTATTCCGTAACCATACAGAACTCGCCTGTGGTCTCAAACGAGTCGAGAATCGCGATGATGTTGCAGTGGTGCAGACGTCGTAGAATGCTGATCTAGGCGTTTCAACAAACGATAGCCAATTCCATTCCATTCCGTGCGTGGGTCAATCAATGGGTCATGCCGCCAGTGCTGTAACCAGATCCCATCGGCCCTACCTCTTGTCGAAAGTTTTGTAGATCTTTGGCGGTTTTCCCGCGTTTGGAAATGAACTTGAGGGCGACGATTTGGCCGGAATACTTGCGACGACCACGGTACACTTTGGCAAACGCACCTTCGCCGATACGCTCGAGAATATGGTAGTCTTCCATCCTTTCTTTCTTTCTTTCTTTCTTTCTCTCTCTCTCTCTCTCTCTCTCCCTCACACACACGCACACACTTCCTTCTCCTCTGGAGAGGTAGCTGCCAACTCCCCAAGCCAAAAGCTTCAACTGCGAGCTGGAAGAGTGTTGTTGTGGCGAAAACTACCTACAATACTTGGTGTCCACCACACAAATTTTGGGAACATTGAAGCGAGTGTACCAAGCTTTTGGTACTCTTCTGTTTTGAAAGAAAAATGCTTCAAGGTGTTCGCTGGGCCAAAACGACGATGACGACCAAACGCACCGCAAGTGAAAGCGATGGGCTGCATGACAACGAACAAGCACCCAACAAGCGTTTGGCCACTTCCTGGATGAGTAGTTCTGTTACAGACCAGTCGCAGCAACCTCCACAACAAGTGAGATTGACCATCCCACAGCCGACACCGACGGGCCAGTACACTTTTGGCGCCAATAAAGAGAACGCGGGTCCATGGCCGTCGTTCAGCAACTTGCCGCCACTGGTTGGCTCTCAGACGACACCCGCAAAGAATTCTCAACATCGACAACAACAGCAACAGCTAGAGCAACAGCTAGAGCAACAGCAAGAGGAAGAAGAACCATTACCACCGCTTGTTCCCCTTGATGCGCCTCCATCAGTTCCGCGAATTCTGGATACCACTACGACCGCTTCACGCACACCACCTGCACCAAACGTGGCCATAGCGTTGCCTTCTTCGTTAGCTTATGATGATGAAGACAGTGAAGATGAAGAGTTGATGGAGTCACTGGCTCGAAAGTTCAACTGCGACGCGATCCGGCGCAAGATCCAACGCTTTTTGGCCACGAAAACCGTCACCCAGACCGCATTCCTCAAGGAAATGAACGTCAACAGCAACTCTTTTCGTCGCTTCATGCAGTTCAAAGGACCGTTCTCGGGAAATCAAAATGGTACGTACTGGGGTGCCCTGCGCTACTTTCACAACCACGAAGCCCAGCAGAAGAAGGCAAAGGCCAGGAGCCCCGGAGAGAACACGAAAGAAGCCAGAGCCAGAGCGAAAGCCGAAGCCAATGAGTTGCTAGCCAAAGTGGCAAGCGTCGACTTGCCCGAGCCAGTGTATGTGTTTGACGACTGCGATGAAGTTCGCAAAAAAATCAATGAAGTGATTGCCACAAAGATGCTGACCCAAGCGGCGTTGATCCGTGAACTAGAAGTGAACTCCAACTCTCTGCGGCGCTTTCTCAGCTCCAAGGGAAAACGCGAAGGGTGTTCGAACGGTGTGTACTTCAAGGCCTACCGCTTCTTTGAAAAGCTTCGCATCGCCGAAGGACGAGCAAAGACCAAAAAGCGGCTCAACAAAGAGGCTCAACTTCCACAAGGATACCCGTTGAAGCGCGATCCGACCCATTTCTGGAGTATTGGTGGTAAAGTGGATTATGAACGGATAGCGGCAGCGAAAAAAGACATGGAAGAAGGCACGTACTGGTACAAGCAAGACGCACTCAAAGAAATGCTGATGAGCGATGGCTTCTGATTCGTCGGAGGACCCAAAACTTGCGACCGCATAGGTATACCGTTTGTTGTGACTGGGTGTATATGAACACATTTGCTTCTTCTGGTTACGATGGGAACTAAGTGCTTTTCCATCTAGTCTTTGTGTATCACCACAACCTTTGCGACTCAGCAAGCGCTTTGAGCTCATTGAAACCCAGCGTGGTCATGATGTTGGATTGCATCAGACAATGAACTCACCACAGCACAAAGAGCAAAGGAGTGAAGGCGATGTTGTTCCATCACGAGATATTCGGCCAAAACAGCGACGGGGTCATTCCAAGCATATCCTGCCACTTCTCCACATGTAGAGTGCATTGGTCGCAACACGCCTGGGCTCCCAAGTATGGTCGTCCGATTGAATGAAGGACCCTTTAACGCGCCGAGAACCGTTACTTGTTTGTGTAGCCTATCACTAGGCGCCGAGAACCGTAACTTGTTTGTGTAGTCGATCACTACACAAACAAGTTACGGTTCTCGCAGTGTTGCATAATCTACCTCTGCTCCACCAACCAAACATCGTACCATCGTACACTGGATGGGTCTTGCCTACTTCCTCAAACGTGCCTTTTGGTCATCGACGTCCTTGACACGGTCCAGATTTACATTATGGTGCTTGGTGTTCCAACCATTGCACCATCGCGAATGCCGTCGCCTCATGTTCAACTTCGCGATTGGCCCTGGTCTGGTGTCAATGGCAAAGTGGAACACGAGGCAATGTGGTTGGTATCTAAAGTCTCTAGATACCAACCACGACGGTGTTCGGCATCGATCTCAATGGCACACGATGCAACGCTTACTCTGGCTAATGAGTGATCTGGATAGCCCTGACGTGATTGACAAGAGGACCGCGAGTCGTTCACGAAGGAGAAGCTCGATGCGGCCAATTGTCTTTGAATCTCTTCGTGCGATCGCCCAAGAAACGAGACTCGTGGTGTCTGGAGGGTGACAACAAGGGCATGATGGCGTTGGCTTCGAGTCTGACGAAGCCTGGCATGACTCTCGGTTATGTGAGTGACCGCAACAACAAGTAGGTGGAGCCGTTGCGACGGAGTAAACCCAATGCAGAGGTGTACTGCATGCGCTTGAGTACTTGATGGTCTTTTGTTGTGTGAAACCGCATCGCTCACAAGTTGAGGCGAGCAGGTTAAGCTCACACGGAGAGTTGATTTGGAATATGGGGTGCGACGACGAATCTTTAGGCCGTTGAGGCTTCAGTGCCCCATTGGATGTGAGTCAAGACTGGCTAAGTGTCGTCACAAGCACTCAACAGGTCAAGCGCATCACCGAGGTTCATGCGCCATCTAGACAATCGGCTCACTTGACCCACGCTCGCACAAGTGTGGTAATCTGCGCGATCACATCACGGAGTCTCAAGCATCAACCGATCCGCACAAACCAGATCTCTTAGTCGTCCAAGCTCGAAAACGTTTGCTCTTGTGATTTTCACAAAACTCATCATAGGCAAGAGAAACAACAAGCACTCGGTGTTTCTAACACGTGGAGGTGGGTCAACCGTGACTCCTTGCGGGTTCGTTCATTTACCGATTGGCGTAGCGCATTCTTGGACGTGCGGCCTTGCGCTCTGCTTTCTCTTTTCGCTTCAACGAGGCAGCATCTTCCGGTTCCTATTCATGGTCAAATAGTGTTGGAGACTCAATCAACCACGTCACTGAGGTCCCAAGGCACCAACGTACTTCTGGATCTGGCGTGAACACGTAGTCGAGCAGCTGACGACCACCGAGGTAAAGCAAGTAACCGGGAATCTACGACCATAAACATACACATAGATAGATCCACACATTCTCGTGTTGACAATGGTATTCTCTGCACACCCAACCAAAGCACTCCTCATCAACATACCGCAAGGTACGCCAACCAAAAGTAGTCAGAGACAACAAGTCCGCTTTGCACAAAGAGCGTGATGACCAGTACATCCATGGCGTATCTGATTGTTCACCGCCATGTCCACCAACCCCATCAGCTCGTTTCGTTCGATGGGTTCGTCAGCATTAAGTGAAACACGCTCCACGCTAAACTCACTCGCTGGTGCCTCCTTCTTGGGCAGCTGCAATGACCCAGGAAGAGCTCATGTAGGTCATGGCAACGAGAAAGAAGTATCCAATCCATGTCCATTTCGTCACGCTCGACGAGTACCAAATGAAGCGCACCACAAAGTAGATGACCTGGGGTGGCCAAGCCCATGCCAGAAAAGCTTGTCAGACGAGATGAACGTCAGCAGCTCAACATGTCAAACGTGGTTCTGTTTTGGTACATTGATGGCGCCGATCCACTTGTTTAGACGAGAGCTGAGAGACGAACTCTCTCGTTGGGCCTTTTTGGCTGCCTGGTTCGCCTACCAAAGACAGAATACAAACCCAGTCAAAAGCATGTTCCCCATACCTCTCATTCCCATTCCTTACCATTGATACGTTTTGAAAGGTTTGGCTTGTCTGGAAGGCAACCGTCAAACATGATTCCACTGCAGCCATCGTTTTTCAAAGGATACTATATTGCACAGTGATTGCCTTCTTGAAAGGACACACAGCACTCACCGATGGATGCGTCGCGAGTGGGCAGCGTTGCTACGATGGAGCGTCATTCCACGCCAGGCACTTCTTCTTCTCTAAACGTTGGCGCTGGATCCTCTACAACCGCTTCAACCGTCGCCGGAACGTCATCCCTTGCCTCCACAGATCTGCTCAATCAAGAGTTTGAAGGACTGCTCACTACTGATGAGCTGGCCATTGAGATTGAGATCCGCACGAACCCGTTGCCGCAAGAACATGCCACGCTTGTGGATCTGGACAAAGGACTTCGTTTAATCCAGTTTTGTCGAGAAGGAGACTTTCAAAACGCCAAAAAGTTGATTCTGGAAGGCGCACCGGCTGGGTTCATCACCAAAGCCGGATGGACGCCGCTCTCCGCTGCGTCATTCAGTGGCAAAATCTCACTGGTGATGTACTTGCTTGAGATTGGTGCGGATTCCATGTACAAAACGAACAAACGCCACCAAGACACCCAACAACAGCAGCCATCCTCGGTGGAGTCAAATCAATCAGCAGCCAATGCCAATGCCATCAACGGCTCGCCCAACAATGCCAATGGTTTGACTTCGGCACCAGGAACTGCTGGTGTATCGACACCCAACTCATCGACCACGACAGCTGGGTTGAATTCACCAAGTAAATTGTCCTCAACCGAGACAATCGCCAGCAAGAAGCGCAACGCGACCGGGTGTAACACCCCGTTGCATTGGGCGGCTTACAAGGGCCACACAGAAGTGGTGTCGATTCTGTTGCAGGCGGGCTTCTCCATGGAAGATGCTGACCCAGTCGGCAACACTGCGTTGCATCTAGCTTGTGCTGGAAGCCATGTCTCGTGCATTGAGTACTTCTTGGCGAATTCCGTCAACACGGAACTCAGGAACCAGTATGGCAACGCGCCATTAGATCTTGCGACGGAACCCAACTGCCGCAAGCTCTTGCTCAAATTCCGCAAAGAAACCCATTGTGAATGGTGCAAAGAACCATTTACGCGGCTACGTCGCGCGAGTCTCTGCCAGCACTGCCACCACGTGTACTGTGATGCCAAACCGTGCTCATTCACGTACGAAGTGCCGCTATTCGATACTTCTTCGTCCACTGATAACAACAACAATGAGCCATTCTCCTCTTCATCCGTGCCATCCAGCTTGCTTAGCATGGCTCGGTTTGTTCGCTTTTGCCAGGACTGCGCCAGTGAAATGGCCAAACAAGAGGACGCGTTGCGACAGACTCTAGACCAAAAGCTTGCCCAAGCACAGTCCTTGATGCGCCATATCCAGTTCACAAGCGCCACCAAAACGCTTGAAGATCCCGAGAACAATTCCAAGGAGCCTGCGGCTTCCACTGGTGAGAGCCCTGAGTCGTCAAATGCAAATACAGGTGACCCAAATGCCAGCAGCGGTAACAACGTCTTCAATAACAACGCTTCTGTGGACTCAAACGGCAAGCAAGAGGACAGCGCCAACAATAATTTTGCCAACGATGGCGGTGCGTTCAATGAACCGTTTCCGACTTCTGCTGAGGAACTGGACAAGTTGCAGCTGAATATGACTCAGCAAGACATCCAGAAAGCGATGACCACGCTCACCCGTGCGGATGTGGAATCGCTCTACACCGCCATGGAAACAGCCCAGTCCAAGGCCGCAGATCCAAGGTTGTTGGCCCAGGCCAAGTCCACATACCATCAACTGATTGCGCAAGTGACGCTTCAAGAAGAGATTGTGTCGCTCTTTGCCCAACGGCCCATCAGCGTGCGTGCCGTGCTGAATCCACTCAAGCGAGCGCTCGGACAGGCCAAAGCCGAACGAGTCGATGGCAAAATGATTCTGTTTGCGACCCGCGTGATCCAAAGCGCAGAAACCGAGTGCACATTGTTTGGCTGCCACATGCTCACCAATACCATTGACCAAGGCACACGCAAAGTAGCGAGAGAGATTGCCAGACTGGAGACAGCGATCCAACAGGGCAAATTGCTCGGCGTTGATGCCAAGTTGCTGGAAGAAGCTCAAGCTTGCCAACGTCGATTGCAGTGTGAGATCTCGTTGCGCGAGAGTCTGTTGAACTTTGAAGAAAGAGTTCAAGACTCGGACGCCAATGCGGGAGGCGCTGCCACAGCCACGAAGTTGTTTGTGTTTCCTGACAAGACCAAAGCAACGAGTCTCTTGCAGGCTTTGGAGATGCGTCTAAGTCGCATTAACGCCGCGTTGGTAGGGGCAAATGCAGAAACCATCACGGAGACATGCAGTGTTGCTTGACTATTGTGAGATGTGCGATGATAGGAAAGCGCGGCGCAAACAAGTGGAGTATCCACAGCGTTGCTGGAGGAAGCGGCCAATATACAGAAGCAGTTGAAGAAAGACATTCGTGATGAGACCAAAGCCGAGGACGAACGTCGCAAAGCCGAAGAGGAAGCAGCCGCCAAAGCTGCCAAGAAGAGCAAAAAGAAAAAGGCCTGAAGAGATATATCACCCCCAAAGCGAGAACGATAGAAAGCATGTAGGAAACAATAGGACCAAATGGAGCAAGCAGCCAAACAAGAGCCCGGCAGGTCGGGATTCTTTGAGGGAGATTCTCACTGTTTAGGATACAACAAGCGCAAACTTAAACAATGGAACCGGCGTTCGAGGCAATACGGGGCCACAAGTCGGCGCATTCCTTGCCGACGGGACCGGTGATGGCCGAACCCTTCATTTCACCCTTGGGGTTGACAATGACACCAGCGTTGTCTTCGAAGTAGAGGAAGACACCATCTTTACGTCTCCAGGCCTTGCGTTGACGGATCACGACAGCGGGCATGACTGCAGTTCACAAAAAAGCACAAGTCAGTGCTTTCATTCTTTCCCATACAAATCAAAAGAGAACAGCAAAATGGATATGGATGCCTTTTGATCGATCACTCACCTTTCTTACGAAGGTCTGGTTTACCCTTCTTGACGGTGGCAAGCACCATATCGCCGACACCAGCAGCTGGCAGACGATTCAGGCGACCCTTGATACCGCACACAGCGATAATGTACAAGTTCTTGGCTCCACTGTTGTCAGCGCAGTTCATGACCGCACCGACGGGAAGACCAAGGGTCATACGAAACTTGTTGCCAGAAGCACCACCGCGTCCTAATGCCCAGTTGCGACAAGCACATCATCAATAAGGGCTCTACCAATGGGGTTTTCCACAGAGAATTCTAGATCTTCGGGCCCATTCAAACGCTGGATGCCTCCCCCTTGTGAAGCGGACAGCATGGAAGCAGGCAACCTACCACGTTTGCTCATTCTTGTTGCTGTTTCTTGAAAAGAATCACGACTGACTGGCCATTAGCCCCTCCCTTGACCCACGACCCATGAACCACTAGGAACCAACCACCAATTTTTGACCAATCAACAGCCGGAACCTCTATCCCATGATACTCGGCATAAACTGGACTTCCCTGAGATATTATGCTCTATGCCCACTGTACGTTTTGATATTATGTTGAATACTGGTGTTTGAATAGCAACTGAGAGCCATCATGACGGATTATTGGGTATCTCGAGAGAAGCACTATTGCAAGTATTGCAATGCCTGGATCCAGGGTGACACAGTGGTGAGTTCTTTGTTCTTACCATGTATTCATCACTCTTTGTTCTCCCTGTGTATTTGTCTGACTGAGTTGTACGTGCCGCGGTACAGAGCATCAAACGCCATGAACAAGGCAATCGTCACAAGATGATGGTGCAAGACACGTTTCGCCAGAAACGACAAGCGAAAAGTGACGAAGAACATGCCCAGAGAGAACTTCAAAAGCAACTGTTGGAGATTGAGAAGGCTGCCAAAGAGAGGTTTGCACAGGACCTCGCTGGAGGTGCAGCAGGTGCAGTGCCACCGCCACCGCCGCCTCGACCGGCAGGTTTTGGGACCAATCGACGAGCACCACCGGGAGGTCCAGCGTTTCGCCGTCGTGATCAGGTTGCACAACAGCAGCAACAACCACAAGATGGAGATTCAGAACGACAAGAAGAGGAAGAAGACACAAAGGGCATCTACATGGTGCGCGGACGCGTATTTCTGGAAGGCAAGCGGCATGAAGTGAGTCATTCACCTAGTCCAGCGATACAAAACTGGATTATCTGATTCAGATGGGTTCTTTTTGTAGGACAAACTGATGAAAGGAACAACCTGCGAGATCTGGGTCGAAGATGTCGAAGAATGGCTCGATGCCGTCGTGGATGGCATCAAGGAGCAACCAATTCCCAACACAGAGCTGGTGATACGAACGTTCACGCTTTCGTATGTGCTTCCACACAGCAGCGAACCATCAAGTGAGAGTGCAGTGCGCTCCGATCGCTTACGGATCAAACTACCCGAAGGAACCACCATGGAAACAGCAGAACAGGTTGCACAGGGAGTCACGATACTGCCCAAAGACCAGCAACAACTGGTGCAGGAACTAGTTGTGATTGATGAAGACACGGGGATGGGCGAGTGGAGCACTGTGAGTGTGCGTGAGATCGATGAGAGTAAGGAAGCCCAGGCTGCACGACGAGCCCAAGCCGAGAAAGAAGCGCGTGAAGAGGCCGAGGCAAAGGCCCGAGCAGAAAAAGAAGCTGAAGCATTGGATGAACCCGAAGCGGCCAGTGAAGATGCCTTTGCCGCGTACAATCCTTTCGGCGGCACCTACAAGGGCATTCAAATCGGACTGCAGAGCAACCGCCACGAAGAGATCCATCTGGTGACCACGCGGGATGACGTCGAGTTCAAGAAAAAGAAGCCCAAGCGTACCATGGATTTGACAGAATCAGATACCACCAATGATTCCACAGGCTTTCGGAAGAGCAAAAAGAAGAAAAACAAGCGCACGACAATGTCGGAATGAACGATGCTTCCTTGCGAAGTAGTAGGCCCATAGTTAATCTAGTCGATGCGTTGGCGCTTGTTTTTTGTGTTGCTGTAGCTGATCAATGAGAGCTGTGCGCGCGCAATTGAAGGCAACAAGAGTCGAAAGCGTCGACGCGCTCGAATCATATTAAAAACCTTGCTATTCCCATTTTTGTCCATATCACGATATCCACTGCTCTTGCTCTCGCTCTCGTTCTGTGCTCTACTTCTTACTCTGGTTGTTTCTTTGTCTCTTGGACGCAGCAGTCAAATCATTCCGATTTGTGCAATTGCAAAAAATTCAAAGAAGGCACCAACACCACCATCACCCACACGACAAGGAAAAAGAAAGTGTGTTCTTCTTCTTTCCCATTTCACTCGCTTTCATCGCGTCTTTCATTTGCTTACAGCTTGCCACCTTCGGCTTTGATTCGTTCTGCGTCCAGATACTGTGTGCCATAGGGCAAGAACTCGTCGTTATGAGTATCGGCAAGGGTCTTGTAGGCCTTGGCTTGCTTGGCAATGTCGTCGATCTCATCGTGAGACAGTTCACGGACAAACTTGGCTGGGTTGCCCGCCCACAACTGATGCAACAAACGCCATTGAGAGATAGGGTCAGGACTCAATGCAACTTGGGTAGGGAGTCTTCTGTTGTGAACTCACTTGGCCCTGAGGGATACGGCGTCCTGGAGGCACAACGCTGCCAGCGGCGACAATGGTATCAGATTCAACCAAAGCGCCATCCAAAATGATGGAGCCCATGCCGATCAAAGAGTTGTTCTCGACCGTGCAAGAGTACAAGATGCAGCCATGGCCTGTTCAAGAAGACGCACAAAGATACGGTTGAACTCGCATTAGTGATCCATGCCACAAAATCCAATCATGCAAGCCTCAGTGGCTCATTGCTCTTGCTCTTACCGATGGTGACATCGTTGCCAATAGAGGTACCAGCAGAGAGACCTGGGTTGGTGCTGCTGGCAGTGTGAATGACAGTGCGATCTTGCACGTTGGTGCCGTTGCCAATGCGCACTTGGTTCAAGTCACCTGCAAGATCATAGTGCCTCATCAGCCTTCTGCCATCATCTTCTCCAGAAACGGTGTTGCATAAGTGTACCTCGGATCACCACATTGTACCAGACGGAAGCATCGTTGGCGATTTCAACATCTCCGACAACGGTAGCATTAGGGGCGACAAAGGCATCGTGGGCGATGACGGGCTTCTTGTCAAACAAGTTCATGACTTGACGGTGACGCGAGACTGTTGTGGATCATCCGAGATCCCAAGCCATTTGTTTTCGTCAGTTCACTTTGCTATGGATCCTTGTGGGGGGCTCTCACCATGGAGAGAGCAAAAGAGAGAGAGAGAGAGAGAGAGAGGGAAGGAGGGAGAGGAGAGCAAGCGACAGCTACTCACAGCGTTCCTTGAACTGGTTGTCGCCAAGCACTCGCAGACCGAGACGATCCATGGCTTGACCCGTTTCCCGCACGCATTTGCCCAACTCGTAAGTCACTTTGCGCATCATTTTGGCGGTGGAGGTTTTGTGCTGTCTGCTTTGATCGAGCGATTCACTCTGTCCTGGAAGATGACTATGGCGGTGGATCAAACTCAAAGACAAAGGGGAGCCCCACCACAAAGATGATGCGATTTTTATGCCGGATAATGATGAGCCCAAAGTATCCGAACGGTTCAATGCCCAGTCTTCCAGAACCGAACCGAGCGCACGGAACCGGACACAAAGAAAAGCCGAAAAGATATGTTTGAGATGGTGTGGTGCACATACACAATTGGTGTTGTACTTTGAAAGATAACAACAGTATATGCATATATTGGACATCGACGGAGTATTGAGTGGGCTGATCTTGATGGTGTATTCCACGGAAAGGGGTTAGAAAGCACATTTCTTCCTTTGTGTCTTGATCTCTCTTTCTTTCTCACTCTCTCAGACTGACTGACTGAACTGGCTGGTTGGCTGGCTGACCGACTGACGAAAAGAACTGAATTGCGTGCACAGGATGGCAAGCAGAGATGGTGGGGCTTTATAAAATAATACAAGCGGAATCGTTGCTGACTTCCAAAAGCCCGGAATCTCGTTCAATCTCCTTGATCAGATATGTAAACACCTCGGCTACAGCAATTCATGCGTCATCCACGAATTAGCAATCACAGAAAAGCGGATTCAATCAAAACAGACCACCCCTCGAGCACTTGACTCACTGATATTCTCGTTGTGCTTGGCCGAACACTCCACAAAGGGGCATTCCCATTGACGCGCAAGTAGTTGTCCTTCTTCCAAAGAGACTTGTCTACTATTGATGGGGGGGGGGTCAGACATAAACACAAAGCAAGTTCCCACTTGTCAATACAGCCATGCTTCTATGCACACACTCGCGGCAGCATCAGCGCAAGATGGCGACGACATGGCATGCAAGCACCGACTCAACGATGTCCATACACTCCGTCACCTCGCCTGGGCAAGCAACCACCAGACTCACCGGCTTTTATCTAAGTCTGACATGCTTGCCACAAGTACTCGCGGCGGCTTGGATCCCAACATGTTGAGCAGTTTCTCGTTGATCAACTTGAGTTTATCAAACGACGCTCGCGAACTAATTGAGTACACTAACACATAGCCATGCACCCCAACGGACGCCGCTTGGGAGAAATTTGAGTATTCGTCCTAGAGATGCAAACCCATGCAGCAAATACATTGTCAATAACCCGCAATGCCGTTGACCCACTTGAGATCATTCAGCATCCAAAGTGAAATGGAACGATCGAGTCCATCAAGCCAGTAAGTGAGATCTGTCCTGATGCCTCCCTGCTCTCTTCGCACGAAAAGGATAGGCATTGCCCTTTTCGCCGCATTTCGAGTGGAGCCAGCGGAGACAAACGGCGATAATCAAGCTCGAAAAACCCAGACATCTATCCTTGGATTGCTTACCATGCCAGCAGTATCCACAATGTCGGTGACAAAATGCGCATTACGAAAGCGAATGGTCTTGTGAAACGTGTTCTCAATCGTGGGATCGTAGTTCTCGACGAAGCGGTTCTCCACAAAGCAAGTGGTCAGCGAAGACTTGCCGACACCTGGATACCCCAATACTGTCAATTTGCGCTGCACTTCAATGGGCATCTCGCTCTTCTTTTCCCTTTCTTCTCTTCCTAGACTTTAGGCTTCGGCTGGCTCGTCAGCTCGTGAGCTCCAGACTTTGGTTCCGGTCGTCGGTGCTCTCTTGGGTTAGTGACCTGAATTTTGGTGGTTGCAATCGTACTTAACGAGGAAAAAAAATCAAAAAAAGAACCATTCTTCTAACTGGTTCGTATCGTCTGATTCAGCCCCAGGTTAACAACTCAAAAACCCAAGACATAACAAAGGGATTTTCAGCCAATCCACGAGCAGGGATCTGCTAAGATAGCTCTATGATTGGCTAATAATCGTTTTGCGGTTATGCTTTCGTGGCGGAATTGATTTCTCCTAAAACGCTCCCACACAACCTGCGCAACACAAAGGAAAGCGCCCGGCAAGAGTTGACATTTGAGTGGCGTAAAAGCATCGGTCTGATTCGTTGGGGGGTTTCCTACTAAGTAGAAGAACTGGGAGATCAATCTTTCAAAGTTTAGATGGATCCACCGAGTTCGTCTCCTTCGAGTGATCGGCCCGTGTTGAGACAGCGTCCGAGTGGCAGTCCCCTGCCTTTGTCGCTAGATGACATTCAACAGCAGCTTCAGTTCGCAACGGAAAGCCTTGACAAGGATATTTCGTCTTCCTCTGCAACTGATACTACGGCTGATGCCACTGGTGGTAATGATGCATCGGTGAACGGATCGGAATTGATGCCGAAAGCCAGCTCCAGACCACTTCAAGACCCGCCAACGCTGCAGCTTGCAGAGCCTCCTGCGCAGTCGTCGACGCAACCACCGCCATCACAACCACAGGACAATTTGTTTTCCATGGAAGATGCAGAGTTCGGCGCCGATGATGGATGGGGCGTGGACTCGCCTTCATCGTTTTCCAGCAGCAAGAAAGAAGAAGTTGTCGATGATTTCTCGTGGCCTGATGAGGATGAGAGCCCCGTCGTGACTACTGCATCGACTCCTGCTGCTGCTTCGGTGTCGAATCCTGAAAGGATCACAACACCAACACCAACAAGCGAGCAACAATCGAGTGAAACGCAGTGCACCACCACCGAGTCTGCCACAGCGCCATCAACAGGTTTCCAAGAGCAATTGTCGGTTCCGTCAGAATTGCAGTTTCCTGCGGACTCGGCGATTCCTTCCGCAACAATAGAATCCAGTGCTGCAACGGCCTCTATGTGGGGAGTTTCCAATCAAGACTTGGACTATGGTGAGCCCACTTCAACGCCACAACACGACTCAGCTTCCAATTCAGCAAGTGTGAGTGGGATCCCAAGTAGTCCATTTGAGGAGTCTTCTTCGCAGCCCAACACCCAACAGTCTGAAGCTAACGCGAACAAATCTGAAGATGCGTTGTGGCAATGGGATTCACCAGCCACGCTTCAAGGTTCTGAGACATCAAAAGATTCCGGAACAGTGCATGCTGCCATATTTCAGGACACCCATACCCACAGTCATGAAAGCATGCCAGGCTTGACGGAACGTATTATTGACGCAGAATCCGAAGCATCTACTCGAATTGAGTCTCAACCGCACGAGCCTTCGAGTGGCTTTTCTACTCCAGACTTGGGTAAACTCTCGATCAGTGGTGAACACACGAGTGGTGCGGCGAAGTATTCTTCAGATCAGTCTGCTCAGCAGATACTTCACAGTGAAATCTCAGCTCAAGATGAAGTTGGGCAGCAGCAAGCGGACTTTGGTGGAGATACCCCAGAGTACGCTCAATACAATCAACAGAACGAATTCTTTGGCGACGACTCGCGAACTTATGGTGAAGAGCAATACGATTTGAGTTACTCTGGCTACCAAACTCGGCATTCCCAATCAGAACCATATGCGACATACCAAACCAAGGAGCCATCTGGAGAAACGCAGGCATTCGAGCACCAGTTCGATCAACACCAGGAACTCACTTCGGATCGAACCGCAGATACACCAATAGATAAACAGTCGAGTGAAGATATTGTCAGCGAGAGCCACGGTGAGCATCATGCATTTGACGAGGTGGATCAACACGCCAGCGTTCTGTCGTCAGGCTTCAGCTCGTGCGATACTTTCTCGACTGTTTCAGTGGACAAGCAAAGTGAGAGTTATGCTCGCGAAGAGACCACGGGATCGGCAACTGCATTTGACCAGTGTTCATATCAAGAGAATCCCACAAGCGATCCTTTCAGTGTTGGCGCAGCACCTGCGCATGAACCTTTTGAAGGCGAAGGATTTGGTCGTGATCCATTCAACTGCAACACTTCTGCCTCAGAAAGCTCTCCATTCGCGTCAACAACGCAGGGAAGCTACCCAGAAGCCATGATTGGTGAACACAATCAGGTCAGTGATCCTTATGGTGGAGAACAAGACGCGGTGAGCAGTGTCGGAGCCGTGGCTGGGTGGGATGATGATGGACGAAGCTGTGATGCCCAGAGTCTCACAAACACCATTACGTCAAGTAGTGAGGTCGATGATCGCACGAGTGAACAGGGATATGCCTTTGACACAGCAAGTCAGCACTTGGAAGGACTTACGGAAGAAGTAAAAGAAGGCGATTTCCAAGGAGCGAGCGAACCTTATGAGCCCAGTGAATCCTCTGAGCAGACGGTGACTTCTCAGTTCATAACCTACGGAAAGCAATCAGAAGCATCGTCTGGTCTGTTTGCCGGAAACGATTTAACTGGTGGATCCGGGGGTAATGAGACTGAATCGGGCGAGATCGGTTTTGGTGATGCTGCGCAGCAGCTCACAGCGAATGAATCATCACTCTCCTCGCATTCTGCTGTCGACACCGCCGGGGGCTCGGATGCTGCGCCATCGTCGTCTCCATTTGGTAATACGTCTGCGGGTGCGTTTTCTTTCGATGATTCGGCTGCAACTGCAGCTTGCCCTGCGTCACCTGATTGTGCCAAACCAAAAGCCGAAGAACCTATGCCATTCCAAACAACCACCGAATCTAAAGGTGGTATGAGTGGTTTGTTTGGTGGTTCAGGTGTTGCACCATCATCATCACCATTCGGACATGCCACCGACAAACCACCATCAGCTACTTCACCAGCATGTACAAGTGCTCCCGAAAATGACAATAGTGGCACGTTCGACGGCACAGATCCTGTCCCATCGTCATCTCCCTTTGAAAGCTCAAGTCCTTGCCCTACGTTTGGGTTTGAAGCAACCCCGCCAAATGCATCAGAGGTGATGGCTGAACCTCCTAGTGATAGTAGCGCTTTATTTGGGGGTTCGGAAGCCGCACCATCATCATCACCTTTTGCAAATGCTCCGTCAAGTGCTTTTGGCTTCAGTGAATCATCGTCAGTTCCAGCTCGACCGCCATCTCCTCGTGGTGCAATAAAGGCTGAGGAACCAATCACTTCGTCGTCCATGGAATCAGAGTACATTCCAAGTGCTTCTTCGCTTTTTGGGTCAAGTGACGATAAATCGGATCCTTTTGGTGCTTTTGGAGGTGGTTCAGCTCAACCTGTTGCAAAAGAGAATGAACTACCGACTTCAGATGCAGGAGATATCTTTGGATCTGCACCAGCTGTAAGTGGCTTTGGTTCATCGACTTCTTTTGGAGGTTCTTACGGTCAACCGATTGAGTACTACGACACATCTGTTGCCCCACATTCAAGTCCTTTTGCCCAAGAACCTGTTCAAGATGCTAGCTCTTTCTTCCAAGACCAACCAAACTCCTTTGGTGCGAGCCCATTCGACTCCTCTGCCCAGTATGGACAACAGAATGCCGCGTCCGGGTTTGGAGCTCCAAGAGCTACCCCTCAATCAGCTGAACAAGTGTTTGGTGGAAGTGGCAGTCGGCGGTCTGATTCATTTGCCTCATCTGGGCGAACTCCTACAGCCAATGCTTCTGGTTTCGCTCAGTCTCCACAGCCAGTCAACGCTTTCTCCAGTCAACAGCAGCGTCAAGAAGTTCAGCATCCTGCCACACCATCGTACCAACAACAGACTCACTCGTACTCCGCGCAATCATCGTATCCAGATCAAGTTGTTGGTCCTCCTCAACCTGCTGCTAATGATTATTTCGGCCAACAGCAATCTTCGGCAATGTCAAATGCTTACGCATCTCCAAGCAATCAACAATCCCAGGACTTATATCATCAGTCATCACCGTTTGACCATCACCCATCTCAGAATGCAGATGCGTTTTTTGGCCGCACACCGCAGCAGCAGCCGCTGCATCAGCTAGAGCAAAGTCCGGCAAATGCTTTTGGAAACACGCCGCAGCAACCGTTGAATCAACCTCAAAAGAGCCCACCAAATGCAATTGGAATAGTGTCCACGCCCCAGAACAATCCTCCTGGAGCCAGGGCAACATCTTTTGGAAGCACAACGAACCAACCGTTTGATCAATCTCAAAAAAGTCAAGCAAATGCGTTCGGAATGGCGTCGACACCCCAAGATTATCCCCCTGCAGCCGATGCAAATGCTTTTGGAGGCACACCGCAGCAAACGTTCCATCAATCTCAAAAGAGCCCTGCAGCTGTCTTCGGAATGCCCTCCGCCCAAAACCATCCTTGTGCAGCCGATGCATATCGATCACCACAACAACCAGCACATCCAGCCTCTTTCGAACCCAAACAAAAGCCATCGTTTGGTGCTCCTGGTGCCTCTCCAGTACAAACCCCTGCTAGTCCGGCTTTTGGCGGATCTGAATCTACACAGCAGCAAGCCATGACCGGAACAGAGCAGAGAGGTCAAGCTCATGGTGGTCAAGAAACTCAATACAGTCAGCAACCACAGCAACAACCCGAACTAGCTTTTGGTGCAGGTTGTTCAGACGATCCCAGTTCTTTTTTCTCGCAGCATCCTTCACAGAGTGTTTTCGGCTATCCTCCAGAAGCAGCACCATCTGCTTCTGCATCATCTGCATTTGGGGAATCCTTCTCAAAGAGTCCTCCCCTTCAAGGTGCTGCCAATTCAGACTTTTTTAGTCAATCACCCCCGGCTGCTAGCTTCGGACACGGTGGTCACGCTGCTTCAGGCGATGCAGATGCGTACTTTGGATCCGGCTATGACCAACAACGCGCAGGTTCGTCACAACCAGGCGGAGCTTTCGAGCAGCCTTCTAAGAGCACTGTCAAGCAAACCCCAACGCCGCACCAATCACCACAGTACCAACCACCAGCGCATCAACAACAAGCACCACAGCCCAAGATCTTTAAGCCCCAGCATTCGTACCAGGAGCAACAGAGTGTTCAGCAACCTTACCATCATTACCATCATCATCAACAACAGCACCAGCCCCCTCAACAAATCTTCCAGCCAAAAGCTACTCCTCAACCGTTGCAACCCAAGGCTAGTCCACAAGGATATGAACAAGATACTGCACCGCATCACTGTCAGCAACAACCATACCAGCATCCGCATGCGTATCAGCAACCGGACACCTCGTTTGCATCCAAGCCAGCACCTGGCAGGGCACTTGGTGCCCTGCAGGAGAACACTGCGTTACAGCACTCTGTCTCATATACGCCATCGGACTCGACAACCTTTGAAGTTCCTGGTGCATCAATGGGCTATGGGGTGCCAGCTGCACATCCAGCACCCAAATTCCAGACCAAGAGCTCATCTTTCTCATCTTCTAAGGAACAATCTGCTGCACATTCCATGGGTCCCATGCAAACACCGGCTAAGCAAAAATACCGTGATCCGACGGTGTCACCTCCAACATGTCTTGTGGCCTTCGGATTTGGTGGCAACGTAGTGACAATGTTCCCCAAGCGAAAGCTCCGTTTGAGTTCAGGTGTGTGCTAACTTTTGGATTGCTGGAATGCTTTTGCGTGTTCTGATTCTCTTTGGGCCTGGTGGTTGTAGCAAATGTGCGAAGTCCTCGAGGTTTCATGCAACAGTGAGTTCACTCCAAAGTCATGTTTTTGTTTTGATGTTCGTCTGATGAAGTGTTTCCCAGGCCCGCACAAGAATCGGCAGCAGGTGAACTCCGCAAGGGCCCTGTTAACATCTATCGAATGGATCAGTTGCACCCAGCAGATCGATTCTATGAAGAAATGAACAAGTTTCCTGGCCCACTGAGTGAGAACTCGACCGAAGATGACATTGTGTATGTGCCCTTTTGCATTCAGAAGGCACTTGTTGTCCGCCTTTGATGCAGCTTATGACTGATTCCATCCTGGGTGGTTCGCTAGTCAATACATTGAGACTCGATGCAATCAGATGGACCCGGCTGTTGTATCCGACGAGGATGATCGCATTCTGTTGCAGCTTCTCAAAGTGATGATCAAGAACAATGGAAAGCTCGTGGCTGATGCAAGTACGGCAGGAAGCGGTGACAACGCTCCCGACTCACAGTTAGTTGAATTGCTGAGGGAGAGTGATCAACGCCGCCGATCATCAGGGCATCCTCCACCTAACTTCCCACCTCCTCGACCGTTTGTCAGCGGAATGGTATCAAAGATGCTTGCTTCGCTGTGATGTTGGTGGTGCATTACGGAGTAATTGATTGCATTTGTCGTTGTGCAGCACCCTGATCAGGCTACTCAGGTTACCACTAAGATTCGTGACCTTTTATTTGCCGGTGATCGCAAAGGAGCAGCAGAGATCGCTCTCCAAGCGCAAATGTGGCCCGAAGCGATGCTGATTTCTTATTTCGCAGACAAGGAAGAGTACAAGGTATGTGCTTGTACATGGTTCCAAGTTCTCCAACCCGGATTACTGAATATCGTTTATTCTATTTGTTGCAGCGCGTTGTGAGCACTTTCATCAATGGACACTACGGAGTTGGTGATCCTCTTCGAGCGCTCTATCTGATGTTTGCCGATCAGCAGGAGCTCAGCGTGCAAGAACCTCAAAAACTCCTTCACCAATCCCATGATCAATCGTCTTCACCCCCTTCAGCGTTGCTGGATAGCTGGGTCTCGCATGCTCGGATACTGGCGGCAAATCGAACGCATGAAACCAGCAAGGTGCTCTTAGAACTCGGAGATCGTCTGTGGAAAGAAGCAAGATCTGTGGTTGCAGCCCATGTTTGTTATTTGCTTGCTGGGGTGCATCTTGAAGCCCCGTCCCCCCAATCTCGAATGGCTCTGTTGGGTGCAGATCATCGAACACCTGAAGAAGCTCGCTTCTATGTATCTCCAGCAGCCGTGCAACGAACCGAGATCTACGAATGGATCCACAAGAAAGGCAGTGCTCAAGGCGGAAACATGATGATCGCTTTCCAAGGTTACAAGCTTATCTATGCCATGCTGCTCGCGGATTTTGGCAAGCTTGAGACTTCTTTCAAGTATGTCAACTCCATGCTCACGGCTATCAAAGCAATCACGTCAACCATGAAACCCGGCAGTTCAATGTACTTGGAAGGGATGCAGAATCAGTTGACTGTGCTGGACGACCGATTGCGTCAGCATCTTGGCCAGGCTCGTGTGGATTCCGTCGCATCGAGCACAAAGAGTACCAAATGGGGGCTCGGAAGTGCGCTCAGCATCATGGGAAAGATCGTGAATCGTGTCGTTGAAGGAAGTGAAGCGGATCTGACAGCTGGTGCTCCAGGCAGCTCGTCTGGCAACAAACCGCAACCTTTGTTTCCTGGTGCTCCGCGTTCCAATAACTCTCATACTGCAGCAACTCCTCCAGGATCTCAAGGCTCAGCTTACGGTGGTGGTGCTCCACTTTCGTCTCGTGGAAGCTACAGTAATTTTGCCAACTCTCCTGCTGCTATGTCACCAGTGGGGGCTCCTTCACTGCAGCAGCCACATATTGTTGGTCCTGGAGGATCTCCTGCTCAAGGTCCGCCAGCACCAGTTCCATTTATGAGTCCAAAGGCTGCTGCCGCGTCCTCGGCACCAACATCGAATACTGCACAAATGGATTCATTCGCTGCTCCACCCAGACCAAGTCGAGGGATTCATGGCTCTATGAGTGACTTGAACAGTACAGATGAAGGTCAGGAAGAGCGTCGGGCGAGTACTTTCGGTCGAAGTGCCGCAGAGGCCCCCGATCAGGCCACGACTTCGTCATCATTGAGCGAGGCAAAAGAAACCGCGGCCAAGCCTCATTCTAAGACTCCTCCTCCGAGCCAACCGAAGTCCAGTTCTGGATCCGGATGGTTCTCCGGTCTCTCCTCTTTTATTGCGACCAAGATGAACCCCGATGCCAAGGTGAGTGATTTTGATTCTTTTTTTCTGGAATTGTGCGAGGATCTGACGTTGAAAAAACCTCGTTGATTGCAGGTTGCCAAGCTTGGTGAGCAAATGGAAGCGTACTTCGATGAAGAGAAGAAGCGATGGGTGTTCCCAGGAGAAGATGCCAAAGACGAGCCCACCATGCCAAGCGCTCCTCCCACTGGACCGATCCCTAGCAGCACGGCTTCGGACGGAAATGGTCCTCCGGGAAGTGGTCCTCCGAGTAACGCTCCAGGATCTGCTCCCCCATCAATGGCCGGATCAGATGCATCTGCAAATGATCCACTGGCAGCACTGATGGCCCCACCAGCGTCACGTGCGCATGCCCAGCTCATGAACAAGGATCCTTTGGCAGCTATGATGGCACCACCGTCGCGCCCTATGAGTGGTGGGCTGCAACGTGGCGGCTCTATGCGTCGACCTCCACGCCCGCAGTTTGCAGTGTTCAAACCAGCCCCATCGCCAGCTCCAGATGCACCCCAATCAGACCAATAAACGAGACAGTTCATCAATGGGACGGGGCGTCGTTGAGTGCACGCTGATTGGTTAAAAATTCAAACAGAATCAGAGTCCTCTTGACAGAAGCAGTCCACTTGAGGTGGTCCACACGCATTGCCATTGCGTGCCATCCAATTGTAACGGATAGTCAGTGATCGGGCCACTCTGTATCTTTGGAAGATGGCGTTGTCACGAGTGACATGGCTGGTGGGGTTGTTTGTTTTCATTGCGTTGTGCGGTCTGTTCTCGCTGTTTAAGCGGATCCAAAGCGTGCAGTCCATCCAATCGGTGGCTCTGCGTCAGAACCAGCCCTTGCAGCGCGTGTTCCAGGCCACGAGACAGCAATTCCAACGAGGTGAACCCGACGCGTTGGCTTTCGGAGATGCAAATGGCGCCAGTCAGCAGCAAAAGCAACAGCAAATGAAAGAGATTCAGTCACATTTGCTGAAACTGTTCAATGCGTGCTACGACGCCGCCCAGATCGACCAGAAAAACGACCACGAGGCCATCATCTGGGCGTTTGACGGCTTGGCCCAACAGCAAGTCGGAGTCGCAATCCACCATCATCAAGCGACGGTGGCTTCCAGCGACCCAGCCATCCATGAACACATCGCGCTGTGTCCTCCCATCGACGTGTTTCTTTCCAAACGTGGGCGCCAACAGCAAGACAATTGCGAGAACGCTGCTATCTACGTTGAATGTGAGTCGTCGAACCTGCTGACTGGGTCCGTCCCTTCTCTTTCTTTTCCCTCGACCGTGCGCACTTCAAGGATGATATACTGATGGTTTTGCTCGATTATAGTCTTGTCGTCGCGTTTGCTTGCTGACTGGGTGCTCTTGAGCCAACGAACCAGCTGGTCGGGTGGTGGGTCCTCATCGTCCAAGTACTTTGAGTTGTGTTCCGACACTCCTGTTGTGTTTTTTGACGTTGAGGACCTTCACGATCATGTGTTGGCGCGAAATGCTTCCTGGCCGACTTCAAAGCGTGTCTATTGGGTAGCACCGGATGCATTGGAAGACACTACACCCCATCAAATCACCGCGGAAGTGCTCTGGAGTGTGGATGCTGTGCTGTGTTCAAGTCTTATGTGTGAAAAACGCTTCTCCGAATGGTTTCTTCGTCATGGGAATCCTCGCAACAGCCGGGTCGTGTACACCAGTCAGGCGTCTCTGGATGTCGCATCGCTCTCTAAAGAAACTGATCGTGGCCCGCTAGTCAAAGTCAAAGACTTTTCTCAAGTGTCTCTGGTGCATGCACCAGGTGAATGGGCGTTGCGTCGTGGCACGGAGAAAGTCATTCGTTGCTGGCTCATGGATCCCCACTTACCGCTTTTGCAAATGGTGTTGCCAGAGCAAACGTATGTCAATGACTTCATGCAGTGGCAGTCCATGTTGTATGACATCTCATCGCGAGTCAACATCAAATTGCTGACCTTAAATGCAATGGAAATGGGTCAATTGCTGGCTCAAGCGAATGTTGTGTTGGCGCCCAGCTTGAAAAGTGAGCGCTTTGGTCACTACCTCAACCATGCTCGAGCAGCGCAGACTCTGGTGATCACCACAGACCTGGCGCCAATGAACCAACTGGTTGAACCATTGAGCGGCGTTCTGATCGACAGCAAGAACGCAGAGCAGGGCAACGCGTTTCTTGAGAATGAAAACGACGACGACTTGTTTTTCGAGTGGCAATTGTTGGTGGCTGATCGTGACGTGTGTCGCGCGGTGCGACAAGTCGTGACGGACATGAATGAGAAGGAAAGAGAGCATTTGGCCGCCGAGAGTCGTCGACGATATGAGCAAGATCTGATCTTCTTTGCACAACAGATGCAACGGCTGGTTCATGAATCCATTGAGCAGCGGAGTCTATGAAGGGATGCTCCCGAGAGCGGGATCTTATCCATTTTCTGTGCAAGAGAGCGAGAGTTGACTCAAGGCGACGAATCCATGGTGACCCAAAGACGTGAGAGCACTTGCATTCTCACATCAAACCACCCCGAGAAGGAGTAGAAGGAGATGCAGAAGATCCAAATGATGCACGTCGACGTAGTAGAACGTTCTTTTAATTTATATATATAATTGGATGGATATGCTCTGAACCATGTACCAAGCACATTAGTTATTCTTGTTGACGTGGTTGGTGGCGCACCAGCGCAACACCCTCCCATGCCTTCTCCAACATCTTTTACAAAAGGGACTCATCGTGAACTCTCACAGCAGACATGTCCACTCCCACACTTGCTCTCTCGTCTCTCTCTCTCTCTCCCTCTCTTTGTATGTTCATGGAATCGTGAAACCATCTGGATATGCCAGCTGGCGACAATCTGTCGAAGAACTGTACCGCAGAATCACATGATGTCCCGGAAGCTCACCGCACCACTTGTGATTGCGGATTGATCTGCTAGTGTCTCGTGGACAAGTGTGACGTCGCAACAAGTTAGAGGATGATCCAATGGTAGAGGCTAACTATGCTCCACCGCTCCATTTACAGCACATCCGTCTTTGCCCTCCGATTGCGTCGGTTGGTGCTATTCTGAATGAAGCCAATAGTATCATCAACCTATTAGCGCCTCTCGTCATGGTCGACTTTGCCGCAGAGATTCCAGCGCTTCTCGCGAAAAAAGAGAGCGACCGAGAGAGATTCTTGATCAGTTTTGACTTGTTGCGACGTCACACTTGTCCACGAGACACTAGCAGATCAATCCGCAATCACAAGTGGTGCGGTGAGCTTCCGGGACATCATGTGATTCTGCGGTACAGTTCTTCGACAGATTGTCGCCAGCTGGCATATCCAGATGGTTTCACGATTCCATGAACATACAAAGAGAGGGAGAGAGAGAGAGAGACGAGAGAGCAAGTGTGGGAGTGGACATGTCTGCTGTGAGAGTTCACGATGAGTCCCTTTTGTAAAAGATGTTGGAGAAGGCATGGGAGGGTGTTGCGCTGGTGCGCCACCAACCACGTCAACAAGAATAACTAATGTGCTTGGTACATGGTTCAGAGCATATCCATCCAATTATATATATAAATTAAAAGAACGTTCTACTACGTCGACGTGCATCATTTGGATCTTCTGCATCTCCTTCTACTCCTTCTCGGGGCTCTTCAGGCACGCCCACTGCCTGGGTCAATTCACGAATCCATGCTTCCAATGGCACGGACCGGGTCGCCGTGAGCGCCAGAGTCTTGCCGGATTCCAATTGAATGTGCAAGCGGTCATCTTCCTGGCGAAACGCCACCACTTGCTTGACAAACTCGGCGATTTGGCCTTCCCGATTGACATTGAAACAACTCAACGTTTTGCCACAAAGCACAAAATAGCGGCGTTGCTGGCGTTGACGAAGCACTTGCCACCACGAACGCTTCAGACACAACCAACCACTAAAGGCCTTCACATACGGTTCGCTTTGGGTGCTGCTGTTGCGTGGATTGCTGGCCACACTGCTTCGGCTCATGGCACTGCTTCGTGAACTCACACTCACGGGGGCCGAGAACGCGCGGGAAATGCGGGTACTGTGCACGCAGTGGTGAAACGCAGCAAACCATTTCTCAAAGTCCTCATACAACGAGGTATACATCCAGAGCACCAGGTCGCCATAAGTCGTGACTTGAAGGCCTTTGTTGATATGGTGTAGTCGCGAGACCGTCATGATAACATGAGACTCGAACGCCGTCTCCGAGGAATCGGTCGAGTAGTACAATTTCAAGTGCACTTCTTGCAGACGACAATAGACGCGTCGAAACGGCGTTTTACCGCTGGGGTTTTTGAAGAAAATCCACCCCGAGATGGATTCTTTGGGCTGTGCAGGCGTATTGTTGGTGTTGTTGTTGTTGCTGTTGGAAGTTGTCGAAGTGTTGGAAGCCGTCGAAGACGCATGCGGCAAGCGACGTTTGCGACGTCGAGCATGCTTCTTCTTGTCACCGGAGGACTTGGATGACGACTTGGCCGACTTGGTCTTAGTCTTGGAGGACGCCGATTCTTCGGGTGGCGACGCAGGTGTCGGCGTGGAGGAGGAAGAAGAGTCAGAAGAAGTGTGATTGGATGCTTTGGTGGATGTGACGCCAATGGGCTTGTCAATGGGCGGACTTTCATGCATGAGATCGACATCGGAATCGATCGTGTCCACCGAGATGGAGCGCCGATTCTTCAGCGACAAAGGAATGGTGGTGATCATAGCTGTCGTTGTGGACAGGGTCCGTGCTTTTCGTAGCACAGCATGGACCATGGCGACAATCAGCAGCAAAATCTCGTTTGACCTGTTGCGGCCAGAACAAGAGAAAGAAACCAACCCACCAACAGCACCAACAAGCCAACCAACAAACCCCTGCGCACTAACTCATGAAGAGTTCCATCTGGTTTTGATACTGGCTGCCTGCTGCCTGCTGACCCTCTCTGTGAGTCCCAAGTGAATTGATTCTTCATAAAACAACCAGCCTTGGCAGACGAGCTTTGTGGATGAGTGAAGTGACACAGTCTTGGGAGTTTTGGCAATGAATCATCTCTATACCATTCGCAGAGCTTCTGCACTTGGTGCCATCTGGTGGGGGGCACAACCCACCAACTTGTTGTATGGCGTTATAGGCTGGTCACCACAAAGAACAACAAGAAGTGAAGCAAAGGACCTACCGTCTGTTGGATCAATGGTTGATACAAAAGCTGTTGGCCAAAAGAGTCCTTGACCATCTGATGGCACTCTGTGCTGTGCCCAAACTTGAAGTGCAAGGGCTCTGGCAAAGAAGGAGACATGCGGCCTTGGTGATGGTTTTTGCCCACAAAAACGAGACGATGGATGAGCGGATGGGAACAATCAATGGATGATTGGATTCCTTTCATACGCTTTCGCAAGGACGGACTGCCCAGAACAGCAGGTTTGGGCAGGCAATGTCCATAACTGCACGATTTGGACTTGATGATATCGACTGATGCACGAGTCGCCAGGATGATTGAGGCGTGAAATAATGGAGTCAGTGGGGTGAGGAAAGATGACGATGCTAATGTCAAGGAAACCAACGCCGCGAAAAGAAATGGATGGAAGGAAGAGAAGAAAAGCAAGAAGAAGAAGAGAGCAAGATGCTATAATTCAAGAAGTATCATCAACAGTTACAATTAGAGAAGAAGTAGCTGATTAGTATGCATTGCATGATAAGAGCACGCTATCAATTGCACACCAATGGCACTCGCTCTCTAAATACGAGAAGCAGCATGACACCTTCACTCTAATGAGTCATGAAAGGTCCAATTTGTTGACTGGAGCATTGGAATTGCCTGCAACTGCGTTGGCACTTGCCAAAGGGTCATGTGGCAGGCGAGCACCACCAAACTATCCAATGGCTCACCAGAGTTTCTGCAGTACGAGGGGTGTGCCACACAAGGAGCCTCTCTTCTTCGCTTCTTTTTCTTTCTTGTGCCACGCCTTTGTTTACGTGTTTTGTGTTCAGTTGGGCCGCCAACAAGCTGCGCAATTGCGTCCCCTCAAGGTTCTTTGCCCACGCCACAATTGCCAATTGATGGGTTGTGCCACGTCCCATACTGCTGTGATCTGATTGGCTTAAATCAGATCCAACCTTCGGTGGCGATAGCCTGTTTGTCAATTGTGTCATTAACGGTACCATCTAGTCTGCCACCAACCGCAGAGTGGTTTGAATTCCCAAGCCAGCCGCGACACAAGAACCAGCAGGGCCATGCAGTACCAATTGGAAGCGGTCGGGGAGTTTCTGGGGCGTTTGGGTGCTCTTGACGAGTGCAATGGTACGGTATCAGATCCTTCATGATCATTCTCTCTCTCTCTCTCTCTCTCTCTCTCTCTCTGCAGTTGTGCTGATCTGATTCCGTTCCAGCCATTGTGGGGAAGATGAACGCCATGGGGTATCAGATCTCCTTGGAGAGCAAGTTCCGTTGGCGCACTCTTTTGGCTACCATGAAAAAAGAGCTCAGTCTCCAAGCTGTGTCTGATTCTTCTGATTCCACTTCCGCGTTGGCGCGCACGTTGGTGCCCGTGGATTATGTCTTTCTCTTTGAGCGATTGATCCAACTGGTCAGTCCCCATGGCGATTGGCGACGAGAAGGAGCTGACGCTTTAACATGGGGCTTTGGCTGTTTAACCACAGAGTCTCAAGCTTCCCAGCGCATTGAATCGGAGCTTTTTCTCCTCATTGCTCATGTTCCATGTAAATAGCTTTCTTGCTCCTCAACAAATCGCACCAAACCAGCCCCAACGGATGCATTGACTTGTGCAGAATGCTTCAACAGATTGTCGTGGAACGCTTTGCGCGCGCCTTTCGTGGCGTGGATGACGAGGTTTTCAAGTTGGACAGTGACATGTTGTGCCACACAGAAGGCATCTTTGACATGTGTTCACGTCTGAATGATCGTGTGTTTGGGTAAGTGGTGGTGGTAGTTGTAGTGTATCTCCATCTGCCTTTGCCCATTTGAGGTGTGTGGAGGGATGCACCATCTGATGGATGTTTCTCTCTGTGTGTGTGTGATTCAACACAAATTCAACACAAAAAGATCCAAACGATCGTGTTTGAAAGACTTTTTGCGCGCGTTTGAACAGATTTTTGACCAGGAAGAGCCAAAGGTACTACTGCGAGCATTCTCTTGTCTGTACGACGGGTCTGTGCATTCGCTCATTCCTTTGACAAACAGGAATGCTGGGAAGAGTTTTATATGACGTATCATTTGCCCGAGGTCTCGTTTCGTCGCGACATGAAACGCGCGTTAAATCGAATGGAAACTGAGATGCTGGGCCCCACTGAGATTGAAACCAAAGTGCAGGATCCGGTCGTTTGGCGACGTCACCCGAGGTCTTGATCGCTTTTTTGCGGCGATGGAGTAGTGAGGGACTGTTACTGACAGCACGGGTTGAAATGGTGGACGCTTGCTCGATGGGGTAGACGCATTCCAAAACACTATTTGTTGCAGCGCTTTTCGGGAAGTGACGAAGAGTGGATTCAGCTGTGTGATGTGAACTGGAAGTTCGAAGAAGACGAAGAAGATGAACTGGAAGTGGAACACGAACGGGCACCAAAGTTGGCAGAAACCGAAGACAAGCAAGCTCAACGCAAAGAACCCGACCAGGTCTGGGCCTCAAGACTTCCATTCGACAGTGAGTTCCAAATTTACACTCTTCTGGTAATAAGTGGGAAGCTCAGTGTCTTTTCGGCATGTGATTGATGAACCAGTGGGTAATGGCGGCGAGATTAGCGGCTCTCAAGTCACGTCAGAGGAAGGGCAGAATGCACCATCGACTCCTCCACCTTCGGCAGCTCTGGCGCGGTCTCGAACCAAGCGTAAAATGGCAAGTTCTCCCTCTGCTGCGACAAGGACTTCACCAGCTCAAAAGAGACGCAAGAAAGCGGTTGAACCGCGTGGGGATAATCAAGTAACTGAAGAGAAGCGAAGTCCACCTCCATCGTCTCCACGTTCGCCTGTTCGGCCCATCAAACAATCACCCGTACGATTTCCGCAGTGTCCACCAGTGGTCCGACAGCGATCGCCATCGCGTGATGCGGAACCAGCCCCACCACGACCAAGACGGCAGCCACAGCCACAGCCACAGCTCGAAGCCCGAACTGGGCCTGAACGAGTAGAACGATCGTCTTCGCCTCCAGCACGAACCACGACAGGAAGCACCAACCGCAAAGGTCGCCAACGCATTCGTTGGACCACAGAAGAAGTCGAAGCGCTGGAAAAAGGCATTCAACTGTTTTCCGAAAACAAAAACATTTGGCGACAGATCAAAAATGCGTTTCCCGAAGTGCTAAAAAATCGAACCAACGTGGATCTCAAAGACAAGTACCGCAATCTCCAAAAGTCTCGACGTGTGCTCTCCATTGAGCCATCTCGACCCAATGACCAAGAACAAGGCGAAGATGATGACGCACTAGTTTAATGCCAAGGCCTCCAGAAGCACACCACCATGCACGAACAACACATTGAAGAAGATCAAAGAGGGCTCTGACGCTCACGTCCGGTCGGGGGGTGGTTGTGTGTTGTTTGAACCTTTTCATTCATGTTACAAAACGCACGTACCAACCCGTTCACTCTAAATGGTCTTTCATCTTCCTCGTTGTTTTTCTTCTGCTTTCGCGACATGGACTGCTGTGCAAACGATAGAGAGAGAGAGAGAGAAAACGGTCGAGACAGGAAGGGAGGTGGGTTTTCCATCAGGTTGTGGGGTGTGTTTTCGCTTGGACAGACGCGACTGCGCTCTTCTTTCTCTTCTTGCTTTTTGGTTGTTGGCCAAACTGCATCAACTCTTGTTGACCGAGGTGCCCATTTGGTTGATCTCATTGGGTGTGTTGTATGTGAATCCCTGAAAAGTCATGGACGGACGCATCGAGGACGACCCCATCGAGCCCATGCCGGAAGTCTCGACGCTATTGATCTGCATTTTCGTGAACTCGACCTCAAAGTTCTTGGTCTCTTCCAGCGACCCCCCACTGGCGGCACAGGGGTTGAACGGTGGCGTGATCTTGCGCTCGTACAACTCGATCCAGTTGATACCCTGGAAAAACGGATGGGACTTGACCTGTTCAGCGCTTTTGCTGCCCAAACGTTCACTCGGGTTACGAGTCAACAGTCCACTGATGAGACTTCGCGCCGGCGGACGCACGTCATCCGGGAACGTCAACGGAGCATGGCGAACACGATCAAACAGTTTTTGGCGATTGCGCGTATACCATGGAGGAAGCCCCGTGAGCATCTCGTAGAGCACCATACCCAACGCCCACCAGTCGACGGCGGTGCCATGCCCAGCGCGGTCGAGAATCTCAGGAGGCAGATACTCGGGCGTGCCGCACATCGAGTTGGTACCTTCGGCGCCATCTGTGATGCCTTCTTTCGCGAGTCCAAAGTCGGCTGTCATGTGGTTAGACAGTAGGATCAGTCGAACGTGCTGGCTGGCCCACCAATCAGCATGTCAAGAGATCACCCACCTAGAAGCGCATGACCTCGATCATCAAACAGGATGTTCTCGGGCTTCAGGTCTCTGCAATCAAGTCATTCACACCACAAGTGAGTAACACAAGCAAACCCGTGGCCGTCACGTCAACAAAAACCTCACCGATAGACCACGCCCAACGAGTGAAGATGCTCGAGCGCCAAAGTGATCTCGGCCGCGTAGAACTTCGCCATGGCTTCGGGGAACTTTTCCATTCTGGACAAGTGGAAAAACAGTTCGCCGCCGGGACAGTAATCCAGCACGAAATACAGCTTCTGTGGTGTCTGAAACGCGTAGTGAAGATGCACAATGAACGGATGCTTGGCCTTGCCCAGCACTCGACGTTCGGTTTTGGTGTGTTCCACTTGGTTGCGACGTTTGACGTTGGTCTTGTTGAGCGACTTCATGGCAAAGAGCTTCTGGGTGTCTTTCTTGCGCACCAACGTGACTTTGCCGTAGGATCCTTTGCCAATCACTTTAAGTAATTCAAAGTCATCGAGAGAAGTCTTCGGCGTGTTGTACAATGTCTCGCTCTCGGCCGATGCCTCACTATCTGCACTCCCACCAGTCGAAGCGGATCCATCGGCGCTCTCGTATTTGATGGCTTGAGCTCCGTGCTTTTGAGGATCCAGCGGCTCTTTCTATCGATATGGGGATATGAAGCGAGGACGAACAGGTGCAACAACAACGAGGAGTTAGTCAGCGTCGAACCAAAGTTGATTGCTACCGGACGAACGCCACTCACTTCGTACAACATGAACTCTCGCCAGTGATCAGTCACTTTTGGATCCGGTTGCACCGCGGGATCCCACGAATTGAGCAAGTGCAGCCAAAACGTGAGTTCTTGCTGACGTCTTTCAATAAACTCGGGGTTCAACGAGCCCAAAAACTTTTTCGGCGGCACTGCCGGGATCTTGTGGCCATCCAACACGAGCTACAGCACCCCCACCAAAGAGATCAGGCACATCAATTAGATCCCGTTCTTCACAGGGGTTTGTGCATCCCTCCATCCTTCCATAGGCAAAAAGAGGGAAAGCCCAACCAGCCTACCTTATCGTGAAAGTCTTTAAAATCATGGTAGCGATGGCGCACGATAAACATGTCCTTGTCCAGTCGCACTTGCAGCAGATACACAGTGGCTTTGGAGCCATCTTTGGTCATGTTTTCATGACCAATGATGCCAACAAACTGCGGCGCATTGGCACTCGTGGAAGACGCCGAAGCCGAAGTGCTGCTTGGGTTGGAAGCATTGCCGTCGGCCATTTTGCTCTCTTTTTGGCTCCTGGTTGGTCCACACGCTACTTGGACACGACTCGACTCTACGACTTCGTCTCTACAGACCCCACAACACCAACACCGAGAGGCCTGGGCGATCGACTGACTGGCCTCACTGATTCACCCGAGTCACCGTGTCAAAGAACGCCAACGGGTCAGACAATCAGTGGATCCACCGTCGAGTGCTCTGGTTGTCTGCGGTGCAAAATGAACTTCCCCACGCACTCTTGAAAGCGACAACTTGTCGCTCGCCTTGTTCTTTGAGGTGGAGCGTTCGGTCGTTATGCCCACCCTCCCAAAATCAGTTGTCAGCCATCACGGGTCGGGTCTGGGGAGCAAAACGAGACCGTGGGTTGTGCGCTGAACTGAGTGCACCCAATTCCTCCCCACCGAGAATACTTGAACAAAAACAGTATTTGGGTGGGTGGGTCTGATGGGAACCCACGTCGTCAAAAAGTGGGTCGAAACCCATGGCCAAGAACCCCGCTTTTTGCTTTGTATGGTTGGTTCCTTTTTGTTTTTTTTGGCCGGTTTGGCTCTCTTGCTGCACCTCAATACAAGCCCCTAGTCAACTGCTACGGGCTTGTATTGAGAGTGGGTACAGTACTACTGTCTGGACCACTCTACTGCTACACCAAGGTGCTTGAAGTAATCAAGATCTGGAGTATGCTGTCCAAACAAGCACCAAATGGTAAGCTATCTACTCGCTCAAGATCTGTTTGATCCACTGCAGAGCTTGTTCTTCTTTTCTTCTGGTGCTTCTGCTTCCCAAACGCTTCTTTTTTGTAGTGGCGACTACAGTACCTCTTCCTAACATACACAAAAGAAACCGTTGCTTGGTACAACAGTCACGCCGCTCTCGGTTGCCCGAAGGTCTTCCGAAGGTCGCGTGGCATTGTGCATTTACCTGCCCAATCCCCAAAATAGCTTTCGCAGTCGAAACGCCGCAACCGAGGTTCAAATGGGCCACCCAAGCCAAGCGACTGACTGACGCGAGCAGCTCTCTTGGGTCTGTTGGGGACTGTCTTTCTTTGGTTGAGCAGAAGCGGTCCCAGCTCTTTCATTGGAGCTACTACCAGGTAGCTCGCCTGCACAACAAGCTCTGAGCTCTGAGCCCTGAGCCCTGGGGCGTTTCTCTTTTTTGGGGTGTGGTACTCCTTCGGCGCTTGCTGTTTTGACTGACGCCGAGGCTTCGTTTGGCTTTCCTTTTTCTTTGGCGGACCAAGACTTGAGACTTGATCAAACCAACCCCATCTAGCTGGCTTCTCGTGGTGCTTGACGGGTGTCTGTGGCTTGCAATCGATCTATCGGAATCCCCCTCTCGTGTGCTCGTGATTGTGTTCTTGCTTGCTCTTGCTTTTGCAGGCTGCAGTGGAACAAGTTTGGGTTGCATTTTCAATTAGTGGACTTGGTTGCAACTTTGTGTTGTCTTCGATTCCATCCGCGTGCTGGTGATTCCAACCGTTTTGACTTTTGTGGTGTGATTGCACGTGCGAGGAAGAAACCTTCACCCTTGCTTTTTTTTTTTTTTCAGCACTTTGGCTGGGTCGTTCACGTGTGGACGCGCGCAAGTGGTTTTGCCTCGAACGCGTGCCTGTTGCTCGATTGCGCGGCGCGATTGAAGAATCATTGAAATATCGAGAAAAGAAAAACACTGCAACACGTGGGGTGACTCGAAGCGATCGCGTTCGTTTGTGCTCGTGTTGGTGGAGACGTGCGTGTGAGTGGAGTGCTATTAGCGCTTGGTTTGCTGTTGGCGCGCAGCCCTTTCACGACGCTCTTGTTTTGGGACCAACGTGAAAGTGACACCAAGCTCGTAGCTCCCCCGCTCCAAAACAACAACTTGTTGTGTGTGTGGCCGACCCCATCGTGTTTTGCTCCCAACATCACTCATTCGAGTCAGTCCGCTAGACCAAAGCTCTCGCGTCAACGCATCAGGGATTCAAGCGCCATCGAGTTCCCTGGAGCGTTGTACGTCGAAAGCGAAGACCAGTATGACCGTGGCGGCCTCGCCGGCTCTGTCCAGCCACGTCGCGCCGAGTGATTTCATCGCGGCCAACAACGACGCCAGCAGCAGCAACATCAACAAACCTTTTGGAAGCAGTCTAGGTGGAGGTGCCGGCGGATTTCTGACCCAACCACTAGCAGTCGCGTCCAGTGGCGACAATGAGAGTTTGTTTCGGTTCATTCATCCGTTTTACGACGAAAACGAAAAGTCCTCCCACACGACGTTTCTCTCCAACAAGATTTGCACCTCCAAGTACACCTGGTACAATTTTTTACCGCGATGTCTGCTGCAGGAGTTCCGACGGGTGAGTCTACCAACTGGTGGTGGAGTGGTTCCATGTATTCCATTCTGAGGAAGTGTTGTGTGACCCGACAACCTCCATCGTCGTGTGTTTTTGTGTTGCTGTCCACAGCTTGCAAACGTCTACTTTTTGGCGATTGCCATTCTGCAATCCATCAGAGTGTTGTCTCCGCTGACTCCTTTCACGGCAATTGCGCCGCTGGTTGCGGTGGTGAGCGTGAGCCTGCTTCGAGAAGCTCTGGAAGATAAAAAGCGAAGGGATATGGATCGACTGGTTAATGAGAAATCTGTCAAATTGTATCGCAATCACCATGAGATTCGTACAACCTGGGAGTCGATTGAAGTGAGTGCAGTGGGCGGAAGAGCCTGCCTATGTAAGAGTTCTGAACAGGCCTTCGACACTGGCAGGTCGGCGATATTCTACGTATCAACGAACGCGAATCCATTCCAGCCGATGGCATCTTGCTCTCAAGTTGTGAAGAAGACGGTGTGTTGATCATCTGACCGCCGTGGTAATAGAAAGCTCCGTCCTCACTATGATACACCATGTCTTCTCGTTGTTTGCGCAGGGTCCTGCTTCATCGACACGTCCAATCTTGATGGTGAGGCCAACCTAAAAGCGCGTCAAGCGATCCCCGCGATGGCCCAGCAGCGTGATTTCAGTGATCGCACGTTGGCACAGTCATTGTCTCTGAAATGCGAACCGCCAAGCCAAGAACTGTACAAGTTCTCAGGCAATTTGATCTTTGATGGACATGCCTACGGACTCAACACGAAGCAGTTTTTGCTGCGTGGGTCCACGCTGATGAACACTAAATGGATCCGCATGCTGGTTATCTACACGGGCCATGAGACCCGCATCATGATGAACGCTCGCGATGCACACCACAAGATGAGCCACGTCGAACATCTCATGAGCAAGACCGTGGCGTTGGTGTTCTTATTGCAAGTGATTCTATGTCTGATCTCGGCCATTTTGCATCAAGTGTGGGGCCAGGACGAAGCTCTCTTGCGTGCTAATTACATGGGCGACATTTTCCAGACGGAAAAAGACTTTGCCCATATGATTCTCAACTTTCTCAGTTTTGTAGTGTTGCTCAACACATTGATCCCCATCTCGCTGGTCGTGACGATCGAATTGGTCAAGATCATTCACGCCAGGTATATCTCATGGGACGACCAGATGCGCAACGAAGCCGGCGAAGGAGCGTTTGCCAACACAAGTTCGTTGACCGATGAATTGGGCCAAGTGCAGTATTTCTTCACGGACAAGACGGGAACTCTGACACTCAACCAGATGGAGTTTCGCAAGTGTTCGGTCGATGGAAAAGTGTACTGCATGGCCGAAAAGGAACGGAAAACCGCTACCCAGCGCATGCTGTCGATCAGTCGAGCGGGCAGAGCGAACTCTGGGGTATTTCATGATTCAATGACTGAACAAGCTCCACTCCACAACGGCAATACCAATGCGCATTCGACTCTTAGCGGGAACTTGAGTGGTAACGCCGAGGCAAATGCCTTGGGCGGAAATCAAAACCGTGGAGTGTCGTCGACTTCGTCGCTGTCAAAATACGGCACTGCACGATTCGGTCAACCGTCGCAGCAACAACAGCAACCAAGTCCATCTGCAGCAAATGAGGTCAATAGCAACAGCACTGGAAGAGGTACTGGTGGGATCTCGATCGTCCGACCCATTCAGGATGACACAACTCCAGAAACAGCAGCAACTACACCCGAAACAGCTCTAGTGCCCGAAGCCCCATCTTCTGCGATTGCAGCAGCACCTTCAACGATCGCAGGAGCTACCAATGGTGCCGTCCGAACCAATAGTATGATGTCCAACCAGGGCAGCACCAGCAACAACACCAATAACAGTGCCAACAACTCCCGAACGTTGTCGTATTTCCAGCGATTGATCTCGAACGTGGAAGGCAAAGAGAGTCGTCTTGCCCACGCCATGGCTTTGTGTCACACGGTGGTCTGCGAGCACAGCGAAGGCACAAAAGAAGTGATTTACAACTCCGATTCTCCCGACGAGAGTGCTTTGGTACGCGGGGCATGTGCCATGGGCGTGAAATTGTTGGCACGAAACACCCAGCAAGTCGTGTTACAAGTAACAGAAGAAGGACGAGAGAAATCGGTGCTGAAGCACGTGACGTACCAATGCTGCTTTGAGATTCTTCGCGTGCTGCACTTCTCAAGTGATCGAAAGAAAATGTCGGTCGTGGTGCGTACACCAGACAACACGATCAAGTTGCTCTGCAAAGGAGCAGACACGGTGATTCTACCGTGCTGTGAAGAGTTTTTGTCACCACGCCAAGAAACGCTGGATCATGTGCAGCAATTTGCCATTGAAGGTTTTCGCATTCTCTTGTTTGCGGAACGGACTTTGGTAATGAAAAATACGCGTCAACGGATCCTCAATTGTCGAGTTTTCAGCAGCTAATGCATGATCTGTGGTGTATCTTTTTGATTCTGTTCGTGCATAGACCCAAGAGTACTACGAAGGATGGGAAGCGCGGTATCACGAAGCGGAGCTGAATATTCACGGCAAAGAAGCCAAATTGGAGGCACTTTGTGAGGAAATCGAAAACAAACTTACTTTGATCGGTGCAACGGCGGTGGAAGACAAGTTACAGGACGGTGTCCCAGAGACCATTGCACTGCTGCAAAAGGCTGGCATCAAGGCAAGTGACAATATCCTGACAAGCTCTTTTCATGGTGGATGTGTTGTTCACGAGGATTTCTGGGTTTAATCAGATCTGGGTTTTGACCGGAGACAAACTCGAAACGTCGCTGGAGATGGGCAAACTCTGTGGTGTGGTGGCGCAGGACATGAAGATCTGTCTATTGCAGGCCAATGATCCCGAGAGTATGCGGATACAACTGGCCAACGCGCTGGCCAAGAACGAAACAGTTGAGTGTCTTGTATTCACCAGCATACACTTTGACTGCTTGTACACGCTGACGGAATTCGTGACTTCATTTCGTACGATTAGCAAGCGCTTGCGATTGAAGGGTCGTCTTTGACGTATGCTCTTCTTCCAGCGAACTGCAACGAGTTTTTACGACTCGCCTTGTCATGTGCCACCGTGATTGTGTGTCGAACGTCTCCGATTCAAAAAGCTTTGGTGGTCGAACTCGTCAAGGCCGGAGTGTCGGCTATCACTTTGGCAATGTAGGCGACAAACCCGAGCAGGATCATTTGCGACAACTGAGTTTGGGCAGTGGGCTGACTGTGATTCTTTTTTTTGTTGCTGCGGGTTCGTAGTGGTGATGGAGCAAACGATGTGAGCATGATTCGAGCTGCCCATGTAGGCATTGGGGTAGCCGGGTCCGAAGGCATGCAGGCAGTGCGAAGCTCCGACTACGCAATTCAGCAGTTTAGCCATGTTGGTCGGCTGCTTCTTCACCACGGGCGGCTCTCGTACATGCGGACGGCCGAGTGCATCAACTATTTCTTCTACAAGAACATCGTTTTCACGCTCCCACAATTCATTTTCGGCCCACGATCTCTGTATTCTGCTCAGGTACTTGAAGTTGATACCTACTCTTTTATATGAGACCAAGTGTAATGGCTCAATTGTTGCGTTGGACTGTGCAGACGTTTTACTGTGATTTGTACATTTCGGCGTACAATATGGTATTCACGGCGATGCCCGTGGCTGCACGAGCTATCATGGAGATGGACTTGCCCGAGAAACTGGCTGAAGCGTTTCCGGAATTGTATCGTTCAGGCGCCGCGGATGAGTATTTCTCCATGAAAAGTGTGTTCAAGGCCAGTGTGTGGGCTGTGGCCCATGCGGTGGTGTTGACTTTATTGCCGTTGTTCATTTTCAATGGTCTGGGGAGCCTCCAGAACGGATCCCCGGGCGATTTGTGGATCACCAGCGTGGCGTCATACTTTTACATTGTGCCGGTGGTGCACTTTCAGATCTTTATCGAGACGTGGAATTGGACGCGCTTTGTGGCTGTGGTGTACTTTGCGTCTCTCCTGTTCTTTGTGATCTCGGTGGCCATTTACAACCAATTCAATAGTGTCATATACGGCGTGTGGAGCGAGGACGTGGTGTTGCCCCAATTTTGGCTCGGCTTCGTCTTGTGTTCTGCCATTTGCATCTTCCCGTGGTTAGCTTTTAAATGGTGAGTTGTTCTGGTCCTTTTCCTACCTGGAGGAGCCCACCCTCTAACCCAAATGCTCTAACCTGTGAATGGCTCTGCTGGATCAGCTATCAAGAGAATTTTGTGACGACCCACCCAGTGCACATTCTTCGGCGCGTACGGTTTTTCCACAAAATCATTGATGCAGGTCAACTAGATACATGTCCGCCAGGTTTGGACGCATCAACGTCTCCGACAGACCGGAAACCAAAGTGAATCGATCAAACACGGTGGGGCAAACACCCTTACGAAGCAAGTTAGCATCCCCCTCCCCACAAGAATTGCTCCCACCACTCCATTCTCATCCCTCAGGTTAGGCGTTTGCACCAACTCGTCTACGTTGTTATTTCTTTTTTTTTTTTTTTGCTCACTCGATCGCTATAAATCTCTTCTGCTTTGGTTTTTAATACATGCAGTCTCTTTCGTTTAGAAGCGTTGCCCTAACAAGTTAATCAGGTTAGCAGCCAATCCAGAGTATGTGTATAGTTCTATCCGGATGATCTTCAAGAGGTCAGTTACGTGCCCAGTTGAAGTGCAAGGGCTAATACTACCGCTGCGCCGAGCCCGCAACCAAGTGCGTTGGGGGGCGGGGCGGGGCGGGGGGGAGGGGAACCAAGTGACCGAGAATGAACCTGTTGCGTCGTAAAAAGAAAGACATTCGCGTGCCGACGGGCCGCGACGCCGTCAATTTCAAAAAAGTACTCTTTTTGCCCATCTCCGAGACCCAGGACTTGCTCACCAACCCCGAATGGCAAACCGTAAGGCAACAGTAGCCACGCCGACAGCCCACACATCAACTGCCAATGGATTGAAGGATCGTTGTGTGGTCTTGACTACAGCTGGATTTCCGATGCCTCACGTTGATGAAAACCAAAATGCTGCGCGCTTCGTGTATCGCTCGCGGGTTGCAACGCAAAGGAGGCAAACGCAAGCTCGTGGCCCGGCTGACTGCCTCCCTAACCGAACAAATGAACGCTGGTGAGTGGGAGAACTGTAGCTTTGCCCTGATAGCAGATGAGTAGCATCAACATATTGACTGGGTGATCATGTGTGTGTGCGGGGGGGGGGGGGGGGGATTGTATGACACTTGTATCCTGTATCCAAGAGTTTGCACGACGCGAGAAAGAACACGAGATGTTTGAACGTCATCAAGACATGCTCGGAGGAGTCTGGAGCTTTGGTACCGGCGTATCGGGCCAATTGGGCCACGGCGATGCTGAAAACTACGAAAAACCGACTCTCATCAAGAAATTGCGTGGCTTTGCCGTCACTCAAGTGTTTGCGGTGCGTGGAGGTTTGGGCTGTCTTTCGGTGCCGCGCATCGTGACAGGTCCTGGTGTGTTCCTCTTTGTTCAGGGCTTTGACTCGGACGTTTCTTTTGCTTTGACACGCACGGGGGACGTCTACGTGTGGGGCAAACGCACTGGGCCCACGGGGCTCTCGAATCGCTTCAAAAAGCGACTAATTGATGACGAAGATGACGAGCTGTTACTTGAGAACACACCGAAGGTTCAAACACCCGTCAATGCAAAGACCAAATCGTCGGTTTCCTCATTTGCCAAAGGGTTCATGAATGCCATCGATCCGGCCGCGGGACTGAAGGAACTAGACGACCAAGCTGTCGAGACCCCCAATGATGAAGACGACGAAGACGATGAAGACGAAGATGCGCTCGAAGACATTCTGGAGCCCATCAAGTTAATGTCGTTGTGTGGCGAAGGGGTCAACCAAATCGCCGTGGGGAGGGTTCACTGTTGTGCGAAAACCAAAGACGGCGATGTGTTCACTTGGGGCCACAATGATCACGCCCAACTGGGCAACGAACCTGTTCATGCGCTTTCGGCCGCGCAAAGCAAAAAGGCCAGAATCCATTACGGCATTGATCATGGCGAACCGCTGCTCTGGCAACGATCGATTCCAGAGAATTGCGTGATTAAACAAGTCGATGTCGGCACGAATCACACGTTTGCCGTCAGCAACGATGGCCACATCTATGCGTTTGGTGCAGTCTTCAACACTTGCGAGCAGTCCAGTCTGACGCGAACGCTCAACTCGCTCAACGTCGCGCAAGTCTCGTGCGGGTCTATGCACGCCGCATTGGTCACCACCAATGGCCAGGCCTACACTTGGGGGAGTGGGGATGGTGGCCGACTGGGCCATGGCGATACGGTGTCGTATGTGGTGCCGAAACTGGTTGAAGCCCTCAAAGAGGACGTCATCTTTGAAGTGGCTTGCGGGTGCTGGCACACGATGGCTGTCGTCTTGATTCCACCACTGATCAAAGGTGGGCTCTTGTACACATGGGGGACCGGACGACTTGGCCAGGTATATCGTACAGTGCACCACTTCCTTGAATTCCTCGGGTCTCATCCAGATTTGCTTGTGTTCTTGTGGTCAGTTGGCCCAAGGAGGCACCCAATTCACAACCACTCCGGGCCTTGTGACCGATCTCTTGCTGAGTCACGTGCTCATCAAACAAGTGAGCGCTGGGATTTACCACAACGTCGTGCTTTCGGTGGATGACGAAGTGTTCACGTGGGGAAGTAACGTCAACGGATGTCTTGGTCGGCCGGACGAGCTGAATGGACTGGAAGAAAGCTTTTGTGCGGTGCCTGGCAAGATCGAAGGCTTTGAAGCTTTTGTCGGACGACCGTGTTCAGGTACGATCACCATTTCGGTTTTTCGGCGTAAAATGAGCCATTCTTCATCTCTCTTCGTGTCGTGGGTGCAATTGAAGTCGCCTGTGGTCGAGAGTTCACTCTGGTTGCTACCAAGCCGTATTTAGGTCCGTCCGAAGAAGAGATTGCCAAAAAAGAAGCCGAAGCCAAGAAAATTCAGGAATGCATCGAACGCCAAGAGCAGCAAGTGCTGCAAGAGAAGATTCTGATGTACCAAGAGCTCCAACAAGACAAGCGACTGTTCATGATCGAGACTCTGAACTCGAAATTCCCACTTTGCTCCGTTTGCCATTTTGGATTGGGCTGCCCTGGCTTTCAGAAAGATAGCGTCAATCCAGCGACTTGCAAACATTGTCTGCATGACCATCAACAGCACCAGGAGACGTTTTCGGCCAATGATCCTCGTGCCACCAGTGAGTTGCTGCTGCAAGTGGCTGCCAAACTAGAGTTTGAATGGGATTTCAGTCACCTCCGGAATTTTGACAAAGAAGAAGAGCTGGAAGCTGAGTTGCAGGAACTTGATGAAGCAACCATCGCCCAAGCACTTGGTCAGCGTTGAGCTGGTGTTGATGAGACAATTATATATATGCACGTAACCATTCATCCACTCCACAACGACAGTAATCCTGTTGACCAACAAGGCTCGGCAACAACTAGCCAAATAGTTATCTTTGTTAACACACAGTTCGAGCTCAAGCGAAATACACAGCACGCCAATACAAGTACAGATATTCAGAACCAGCATGGTACCCATAAATCACGTCTGCTTGAAGCACAAGCGTTTGATGGTTCCCCAACTTGTTGTGATCCATCGATTCATTGCAACTTGTTGTCTCCAATGAAAGAGTTCCACCAGAGACATCGCGAAGGATAATGTGCAAAGCATTCGAAACAACACTGAAGGCTTCTTACAAATCGTGGAGCGACAGAATCGACCTTTGAGCCAGCATCTCGCCAACCAAGCAACCAGAAGCCAAAGAGACACGCGCCAGATTGCCGATGGGTTCCACTTGATCAGTTGTGCAGATTGTTTGCTATGCCATGAAGAACCACAAGATAGTTGTAAGCAACACAATAGATAAGGCATCGACAACGAAGAACGCAGCTCTGACTTTTCATAAGTGGTCTTCATAAAGGCCACCCAAGAGATCAAATCGGAAAAATCGACCAAGCCATTGCCATCATAGTCCAGAGCTTCTGTATAACGTTGGGCTTGGGCCTCGCTAATCTCCTCACCTGTCGAAATGGCACAGAGACAAAGTCTCCAGTGAGCAATCCTCCCACAAATCCATAAGAAGATGAACCATACACTCACCGAGAATGTTGAAGACGAATTGTTGAATCTCTTTTGTGCTGAGCGTCATGGAGCCATCCGTATCCAACAGAGAAAACACTAGTTTTATCAACTCAAGTTCTTTCTTCGTGAACAACTGTGATGGATAACAACAGAACCGCAAACTAATCAGCATTTGAGGGTTACACCCATGGTTAAGGCTTTGCTTACATGAGAACGATCGATTCGTGCAGTGGGTAATGGCATTGTCGTCTTCAAACCACGTAAACCATTCGTAGCGGAAGAATCTGATTCAATCCAACGGGATGCTTCCTCATCGAGGACGCGCCTTAGAGCCTGAGGGTGCATTTCATTCGTCTCTCGTCGATGAGATTCTTCAGCGTTTGTATGCACACTCGTATCTTCGTTTAATAATGCGCTTGTCTCAGGTTCGTTGATATCACTTGACATGACATCACATCGAGATTCCACGGCATCATACCACAGTTCTTTGTCTTTACGCTGATGTCGATAGGCCAGAATATCTTCAAAAAAGTCTTTGCTGGCAGGAATGAATGGTAGTGTTCGTCGAAACTCCATCCATAGATCAGAGGCTTTCTCCACACAAAACATCGGGGGGAGAGGATGCCGCACCGATTCCATTTGACAGATCTCCAAATCAAATGGATCGTCGTGAATCACCAGAAACGCTCCCTTGTTAATCTGCTTATCGCAGTAATTCGGAGCCGAAAACACCGTGATCAACGGAGGCAAGCTCTGGTCTTGTCGATCATCCAGATGCTTGTACTTGTCAGCAACAAAATGGCAACAAAACCCCTGGTCTTCAAATTCATGCGCACGAATCACCATGAGCAAGTCGTTGGTTCGCAAAAAGCCAAACAGCGCTTCAGCTTCAAAGTAGCACGAGCAACCGCGGACAGGATTTCTCTTCCATGGATGATTCTGAGGCGACGCCTTCTCCCCACCATCTTCTTGCTCGTATGGTGTCTCGGTCAATGGCGCGTCCATTTCAGCCGCTTCATGCTGAGTCATGCCGTGATCCACTGCGTTGGGCAACGGTTCTTCGCGATTTGGGTTATGTGTCTGGTCTAGATCGAAATCATCCACTGGATAGAGCACAATGGCAGCACATTAGCTGACGTGACAAAGCCAGACAGCGATGATTACCCCACCGTCTGAGCAATTCTCGAGAGGATCGGACCAGAGCAAATCGCAAAGCGGTCCTTCATTCGGCGGTTCTCGTTGGCGCTCCAGTTGTTGAATCTGATCCAGCGTTTCCAGATGTGGAGATAAGCCTCCATGTACACAAAACAGATCGCCTTTGCACGTCTCGATCAGTGCAGCCAAAGGCATGTGCTGAAAGCAGCTGATAAAGTGGTAGTACAGCGACACCCCGTATTTCATGCGACCTGCAAAACACATCCAATACGCTCTTGTCAATTCTCTTTCTCTGTCCAGATGCATGATATCGTGGGGAGATGGTGGGCCCTCACATTCGTCTCGAAAGCCATAGAAAGTGGAAATCGTTTCGCACTCGTGGTTGCCTCGCAGGAGAAACACGTGCTTGGGGTACTACTCGGCCAGTTCCCATTTTCCCATCCGGTCAGTCAGTCACTCCGTTCACTCTCTCCACCCTACACATCTCAGCGCCACCCACTTTGACTTTCCACAGCAACAAAAGCAGAATCACTTCACAAGAGAACGCGCCACGATCTGCATTATTCACATACCAATCAAGCACTCCGGTAAGTTGCTTTCTGCTGTTAAGCTCAACTTCTGTCGGGCTGTTCGCATGCAGTAGGCTGTGACTCACCGACATAATCACCGAGAAAGACTACTTTGGAATCCGTTTCTACACAACGCGCAAGCCATTCAGCAATTCAGTGTACGCCGCTATCCCCCCTCCCCCCCCCCCCCCGAGAATGTTCACTCTTTCACGTGCGCGCCACGTGTTTCCTCACACAACACCTTCAAGTTGGTCCACTGGTAGTTGCTCCATGAGGTGGATGAGATCGAAAAACTGGCCATGAAGATCACCAATCACTACAATGGAAATATCACTCAGCATTTGGCGGAAATCCAGCAAACGGAAACCACAAAACCTTGTGTTACCAAAGGTGCGACGCGCTTGGACCGAGACAAGGTTGGGCTCTTGCTGGAACATCTCTTGCGCACAATGGATGACACTGAGTGCGTCGGCGACCGACAGGGTTTTTTGCTCTTCAAACAAGTTGCGCAGACTCTCCATTCCCCACGCGATCTGGATCTTGGGGAGTGGCGCTGGTGGCGACAGAGTAGTGCGAGGAGACTCGACGGATGGTGACGAGCAGGGGGCAGCAGCCATTGCTTGGAGCTGCATCGACAATCTACCGAGCGGTGGTTGGATTGTCTGGTTTTGGACCAACAGATTCGTACTTTACGCGAATTCATAGAAGAAACCAAAGGGTTCTTTTCCTTTCCTTGGCTTTCAGGACCATACAGTATCGCAAGGTACAGAAAGACACGGAAGGACAGATCTGGCAATCGTTGTTGATTGGCTGAGAGATGTGTGCACAAGATCTTGGATATTGAAACGACGTTTTGCTCAATGATTGCAGAGGAAGAGTTGCCGCAAGAGGCAAGCAAGCCAAGAAATCCAGCCAAGGATGGAAGGAATCTGAAAGCGTTCCATGATTTCTGGAGTGCATGAGTATTGGGCACCCGGGCACTGTTGTCTTGTTGTGAGGCCCTGCTAGGACATGGCATCACACCAAGCAAGGATGGGCTTGGCTTCAAACGAGTGCTTATGATCTGCCGCTTTGGAGGAGATCAACAAAATGAGCTCAAGTACAACTCCCTCCAAACGAACTGTATCATCGTTATTCCTATGGGCGATTGACGATCGTTAAGAGGTTGGATGTCCAGTAGTAGAGACTCCATTCACATCAAAGTTGATCAACGCCGCTTGCCAGTCCAGCACACTGCGGTCGGCTGAGGTGGGGGTGAGAATGGAGATCACCAATCGATTCACTTCAAAAGGGCATTTCCACGTTCTGGCCTTCGTTTTGTCAGGACGGCTTAGTTCTTTCCTTTTTGCCTGCTTTCAAGTTTCCGTAGTTTTCTGATTTGATTGACTTGTAACGAAAAGATTCGGTGTAAGTTACGCAGAATCGTATTTTACTGTAGTTAACCGTAAGCTACCTGTAGTTTTCCATTATGCTTGGATCTGGGATAGAGCCAAGGAGCGAAAAGTCAACCAATTGATCACTTCTCCAAACGAATCTAACTTCGAGCGATGGTGCGTCAAGGAAATCAAACAAAAGGGTGCTTTCGTGCAACAAATTCTTACTTCCCGAAAAAGCTCCTGTGCAGGGCTCAAAGGAATCCCAAAGGGAACACAACCGTGAGGAGGGCACTGGACAATAGATAATGCAGTTTGCTCAAAGCAAAGTGAACTCAACAAGCCAAGACAAGCCACCCACAGGAGGAAGTGTCGTACATGCATCTCAACTGCATTGCCTGATTCGTTGGTTTCTTCAGGAAGTGGAGGCCCCTTTCTCATGTTATTGCTCATGGCAATTGCCAACTTCTTCCATAAAAAGAATCACAATGCCGTTTGTTCGTTCCACAACGAACTGGTGGATGTCGTTGTTTACATCAGTCAGACAGACAACAACAACAACTCATGCGACATCTACGTAGACGTTACAAAATCCAATTCCCGCCAGACTTCCACCAAGGGCAACTGGTCAGACGACTTGCTGACCGTTTCATCCAACTTCAAGATCGAGTTTATTCTCAGCAAGGCTCGTCAGCACGAGCATCTTCATAGACAAAAGCCATAACACTATGATACAGTACTAGTTGCCACACAGTACAGTATGCGACGGTACCTAACGATCGGAGTTGATTCTCTTCGTGTCGACCCCAGTTCTCGATGCCCATCTCGGTTGTCTTGTTGTTCCGCAGTTTCTCGAACAAGGAACTCTCCATTTGCGGTCCTGACTCGTTCTTTCTCTTTTTTTTATTTGCTCATCTCTTTTTACCTCTACTCATCTCCCTTCTCACCGCTCATCTTCTCTTCTTGCGGGACCTCGAACTCTTTTTCCCGATTTCCTTTGCCCATCTTGATACGATTGCCAAGCACTTCGCTCATCGCCATTTCCTGCCAAGGAAGTGTCATTTTCGAATTCTCCGCCGACTCAGCAAAGGAAACAAGCAAGCGCGACCTACCGGAGATTCTGCTCGAGTCATTGGTCAACACAACACAGCCGCCAACTCCGACCAAGACAAAACACAAGAAACGAACACCATGCGACGAACGACACCACCACGAAGCTGCAAAGACTCGTGTGATTCACCCAAGGGTTACGCAACACGAAGCAGCAACCATCCTGCCAAAATTGAACCGACCATCGCCCCAATCGCTTCGAGCAGCAAGGTCAAGAAAGATGTGTGTTCGAGACGGCCCACCCAACCTTCGGCGGTCTCGGTGATGACTGCTGCACTAGAGCAGCTGGATGATGATACTGACGAGAAAACGTTGACTTTCCTGCAGAAAGCAAGAATTGATAATATCCCCGTTCGATCTGGCAAATGGAAGCATCAAGAAGAAGGCTATTTGAAGTTGCTGGTGGAGCATTTCATGGCGGGTCTTTTGGCAGATATCGAGTCCAAGACTTCCATGCGCTCTTGGCTTGCAGGCATGCTGAACTGTTGCCCAATGAGGATCTCCAAAAAGCAAATGGCTGGCGCTGGGTTTGAGGGAAAGAGCAAGTTCAAGAAGCAGTCCAAACGAGTTGAATCGATGACGCAGCATGAGTTCAACCAAAAGTGCCATGAGCTTCTGAGTCAATTCATCCAGTTCATCAAAGCCTGGGCGGAAGAAGAAGCAAGAAAAGAACGTGCAGAAAAGTCTCGCGCCTCCTCTGTGGAAGTGTGGTTTCACAAACTCTTGAACCTGCTCCCAATTCCAACCCTTGCCAGAAGTGATAGACTGGAAGACACTGCAGACAGAATTCTTGCTCAAGAGATTGAAGCATGCTTCAGCTGCACGGAGAGTCCCAAAAAACGAAGCAACGAATCAAGCGCATTCGAAAAGAATAGCAGCCCCCATTCGTCCAAACGTCCATGCACTCCCACGAGCAAGCAAGTTCATTGTGTTGGGGTAATGCCGGTATCATCGACGCCAGTTAAGAAAGAACATGGTGGAGAAGCTGGTATGCCCCGATTGGAGGTCAATTCTCCACATGACTCAATGTGCCATCCATCTATGTCCAAGTCCTGCGCTTTTGGTGCTCCATTTCAACCATTCTCAATTGATGAAGACGATCACTTCGTCTTCTCTTCAGAGGATTGGAAAGAGCTTCAGTATTTGTTGCTGAGCACTACAGATGAGTCCAGAGAAATGTTTGATCTCGTGGATGGGCTGTGCTTTGATTCTTCATCGGACTGTGATTCTCTTGTCAAATGCTCCACTCAGTATGATCTCTTTCAGTCAGATGTCCACCAGCAAGGATCAAACAACAACGCGGAGAACTCATGGTCTGTAGGGGAACCTCCATCGGCGACATGCTCGTTCGCGTTTGAGCCTTCCTTTTGAACGATGACTCAGTCTCGCGGTTACGTTTGCTCAAGGCTGAACTTGAGTTCAGAAATGTAGGGATAGAAACTTTATGGTTCGTTGTTTTGACAGTATGTTGTGCAGTACCTCGTTTTATTCGTTTCCACATGGCATCGTAAGCCAACATGAACTTGGTGTTGAATGGGTCCCAGTTCGTTTGTCGTTTTGTTGTTCAATGATTCTTGCTCTTGAGAGAATGCAACTTGCTCAAAGTGCGCGCTATTTCCTCTTGCAAGTGTATCAGTTTGATCTGTTCCATGGCAACGGCTTGATCTGCACCACCATTGTCAGCATCATCAATCAGTTCTCTTGCTATACGTGAGGCAAGCACCTGTAGTTTCTCACCAGATTGGCTTCTTTCGCGTGCTGCTGTCAGTTCTCTTTCGAGGGATTGAACCTTTTCGATGGTGCTCCACTGACTCGAGATGATCTCGAGCACTCGTGACTCGTCTTCGTCGACTTCCGGAATCTCTGGATATCGGGGAGTTTTCGGTGACGACCCACTGGCTGGTTCCATGGATGACGCGTCGTCCGAGTGTCTGCTCAGGGGACCTCTGTACTTCGTTTTACTGGCTCTCTCGTCACTGGCGCCATGGAGATCTCGTCCGAGCTCCTCCCAGTTGGGTCTCGGGGTGCACGATCGGCGCAGATGGTTGTCCTGGTCGTTCAGCTGGTCGACATCCTGTTGCAGTTGGATGCTTTGGGCTTCCAGTTGCTGCTTTTGCTGACGGATCTCAAAGATCTGCTCCGTTTTGCTCTTGATGCGCACTTTTCTCTTGAGAATCTCTTCCTGCAGACTCGCCTGACGTTGTCTCGTCATGGCCAAACGCTCACGGATCTTTTGCAGCCCACTGGGGGTCACCCCAGCCATCGTCGCGCCACGACGCAAATCCACTGGCGATCCTCCGCTACCTGCTGTTGCTCCAGCTCCTCCGGACCCACCAACCGTCACTGCAAAAGACGTTATGGGAGCTCCGTCACCAGAAGCTGTTGCTGCTGGCCCCGTGGTGGCCGTCAACGCCGCCATCATCTCCTCCAGTCGCTTGGCCTTGACCCGATAAGTTGTATCTTCACGCTTGACGTCGTTCATGACGACCGAGATTTGCTTTTTCAGCTCACTCGCGCGAGTCATTTGATCGTTGAGCGCGTTGCGCAATTCGTTGCAGGCCCATGCGCGCAGTTCTTTGCGTTTACGCAACTTTTGGATCTCTTTGGTGACTTGACGCGCCACTTGTTGCTCGTTGCGGGTCAACAGTGCCAGTTCTTCGGCCGCAGTGCTCGTGAACGCGTCAATGGTTGTGGTGATCTCGTTTTCAATCTCGCAGATTTGCTGCGGCAACGTGTCGTTTTGTGCAATGGTGTTGTGTAAGTCGTCGCGCGCCACCTTGATGCGTCGGGTCTTTTCCAGAATCATCTCGTTCAATCCGCGATGCAACTCCTCAAATGCGACCTGAGGTAGCGGCGGCAGGATACCGTTCATATGATCAGAACCTTCCTGCTGCCAACAGGCTTGACGGAGAGTCTCAAGCAGAAACCGTGCGATGCGGCCGTTCAGATCTTTCTTGGTGGCGTTTTCATTGCGCTGGTCTTTGACTTGGGCAGTAGGAGTGTCATTTCCGCTGGCCACCTGGTGGAAGTCGGCGCTGGTGAGCGTCCACGTGAAATCAAACTGCGAGATCAAACGATGCAGCACCTCCAGTGCTTCCTGCACGCTCATGGCGGAATGCAGTGTGGTCTCGACAGGTCTGCTACTATTACCATTGGCACTTGCATTGGTGTTGTTGAAAGGGCTGGTGATGGCGCTGGGGGTAGCCGCTTGGCTGGTCAGTGTGCTGGTGAGTCGCTTTTCGGCGTCCAGAATCTGCTGACGGACCATTGGCGAACGAAAGGGCTGCTTGCGATCCAACCCGTGGGCTCTGAGAATCGCTTCGCTTGAGGAATCCACGACCATCACACGCGGCGACACCAAGCCACAGACTTTGGTGGTGGGTGATATGGTGGTGGACAAAAGATCGACCTGCATGGGTAAAGGCATGCCACGACTTCCAATTCGACGGACATTGTCATGAACAAGCTTGCGCTTCAAGTGATTGGCTTTGAGTTTGAACGGTGTAGTGGGGGCCTTTGGCACAATGGAAGCAAAGCTGTCGGCCATTGGAGACGTAGACGCGAATGAAGCATCCACCCCACGGCAGCAGCAACAACTAGTGGCAGGCTATTTTGGTCTCTTGAAATGCCGTTTGCCAAACAAAGCAAAGCGTCCATCCAAAGAGCATTTCATTTGTCTTGTGAGCAAGAAACAATGCAGCTGTTGAACCAGATGCATGCCTCGTTCTGGGTCTGGTTGATGCTGTTGTCGTCGTGGACCATGACTTGTCAATCCACGGAGTATGCCGTCGGTGGCAACAACGTGAGAGCATGCTTCCCAGGCTCATCTGCATCCATGCCACGGACTAATAGCGCTAACAGAATCAAATCGATTTGGCTTTGGCATGTTGAATTCCCGCCTCCCGCCTCCCGCCCCCCCCCCCCCCCCCCCACTCCCCAGCAATCAGCCATTTGCATTCAAACCCAAGTAGACTCTTTCTCTCTTTTTTTTTCTTTTTTGCTTGATGAGGATTGCGTCTCCTTCAGTGGACTGAGTCTCCTTTGGGGTTTGACACTGTTGGCAGCAAGAGATCGACACGTTGTTGCAAAATGCCAATCAGATCGAAAACGGCATCGAAGGCGACACGTTGGTCAAATCCGACTGCCAAAAGCTTGTCGACGGCAACATCCTCAACGCCAATTCCCAGCAACAACAGCAATCGCTTTGTGCCAACTCGTGTTATGACAAGCTCAATGACAAATACAAAATTTTGTTGGACAACAAGTGCTTTGACTTTATCCCCGACGAAAATGAACGCGCCAACGGCAAAATGCGGGCGGCTGGGTACCAAATTGGTTGCCAACAAAACGCCAAGGCTCAGTATTGCAGTTGAGTTGTGCTGTGTGCGTGGAGCTTTTGTCGTGGTTCTTGCTGACGGCAATGGACTCTATGTCGACGATACTCTTTTTTTTCTCGCAAGTTCCTTTGCTTGGAAGTCTGCTCAGTGATGCCGCAGCCAATCGCGTCAAACCGTCAGAGTACTGCTCCGAGATCGCCACCAAAATGGGTTGCTGCTTTCAGAGTTACAAACTGTTCATTGACATGGTCGGCACTTCAGCCAGTGTCGCTGCAATTGACAAGACCCAAACCGATTGCAGCTCGTCCGAGATCAATTCCGTGTGTCCCTGCGGGCTCAAAAACCAATTCAACGTTCATGCGTTTGCCAGTACCCCGTTCTGTTCAGGTTGGTTCCAAGCATCATGTTCTTCCAAGCACTTGGATGGCCATGGTCATCTCTCGCTCGCTCGCTCTCTAACACACATGCTCACTGGATAGTCGCGAGACATTTGACAGTCCACAGCGCTTTCGTTGTCACCAGTCTCCTTGTCGCATTGCTTCTCGTACCATGATGAATAAACCTAAGATAAATGACGTTCGGATTGGTTTGCGCTTTCTTCACCTCCATTTGTCCTGTGTGTTTTGCTACTCTGCTTCATTCTGTCTCCATTTGGGTCTCCGTCTTGCTGCTATCATTGGCGACCAACCGTTGTCGTTGCTTCATGCGGGCCACAAAGTCATCGATTAGCACAGGCCACGCGCCATTCTCATCGAAGTTGCTCAGATCTTTGTGAATCTGCAGACCAAACTCCATGGTCTGCATCCACACGTCCTTCGAGATGGAATGCTGATGGTGTTCGCGAACAAACGCCAGCCAGTCGTTCAACAATGGGAAGAATTTTGGCAGCAAAAGCTCCCACAGACCCAGCGCCAGGTCGACTTGCAAACTCTTTTGCGCCGCGTCTTTCGCGAATCCAAAGGAAAACTGAAATGGAACAGCAGATCACCAGCGCATATAGATAGAAAACATCAGTGATCCATCAGATTCTACTTTCCTGTACAAGCAGCCACCAGCCAAAGACGCACCAAATAAATATCCGAAAAGGTCTTCTTGTCTAGTAATCTCTTGCGCAACACGGGCAATTGCAGACGCAATTCCTCAAGCGATTTGCACCCCAGTTTGCTGAACCCGCGGATGAATTCTGACCGCGTAAACACACACATGGTCTTGGCTTCCATGATCCACGACAGCACCAGCGTCACGGGGTCCTGGGCGTCGATGCCCAGTTCTTCGCAAAAAGCCAAAATGCCTTCGTCTGTCATGGCGTCTTTGTTCTCAGGATCTATCGATTCATCAGTTTTGCATCGAGTCCGTCACACGCTACCATCGGGTGCACCATCGGAAACTATGCAATCACAATCGAACCTTGAAATCGATCAAACAGGTCGCTGGCGGCATTCTCGCAGTCCATTTCACGGCTCTTGTGCTTTTTCGATGCGTTGAGACTAGAGTCCTGAACCACCAGTGCACCAAAGGTATCCAAATGAGATTTCCATTCACCCAAATGCATACACGGAACCCTCCCCGAACGCCATCTGCCACTCACATCACTTGCAAAACGCTTGTTGTTGCTGCAACTGCCATTCAGCGTGGAATTGTTGCTTTTGCCGTTCTGCAGAGACTGCTGGTATTTAGAGTTGCTCTGAATGCGTAGAATGATGTCGGCCTTGCGTCCACCCGTGCGAATACCTTCTTTTACAATCCGCAGTGGTGCATCAGGCCGTTAGTTGGCTGTTGGTCCACACAGGGCAAAAGCGCACCAGATCCCTGGAACGGCACCGAGTCCACCCATCCACCATCCATCGAGAGCCACCAAAGACACAAATAAAATGAAAGAGCCAACGGTAAGCTTACCAAATTGCTTGCAGATCTCATTCAGATCTTTTATCCGCAGCCCACCAAGATCCATCGCTGTGAATTTACTCCAAAATGCCGATCTGTTCCAATTGGACTTTGGACTTCCTCAATGACCAAGTAAGTGATGGCAACCGGTTTGGTGATGGTGACCAAATGAGTTTCTTGAAAGGGTACGAATCCAACTAATTACGCATTTGTTGACAGGATGGGATTCATTAAAGTACGATGCATGGACTTCTGATGACCTCTAAGGTGTTATGGATAACTCGACCGTCCCAGCTCTTGAGCTTGCTGACCTGCGGTCTGATCCTCTTCTTCTTCTTCTTCTTCTTCTATGAACCATTCCGAGTGACTCAAATTGCCTGAAGAAGACGGCGCACGAGTGGCATCCACATCCATCATCATATCCCCATTGCTGGTCTCAAAACCATTGACACTGGCACTGAAGAGGTGGTGCTGGTCTTGGTCGTTGCTGTTGGCTGAGAAGTGGTGGTGATGGGATCCTTTGGACTTGGTCGCAAGATGACGCAAATGCATGGCTCGCTGCCGCGCACAAGACGAAGCCATGGCGTCCATCAACGATGATGGGAGTCTTGTGACGGGATTGAACACCACCACTTCTCGGCACACGTTGGGATCCACATTGACAGCATCAGAAGCTACATGATGCTGGTACTGGTAATGGCGATACAAGCGATCCATGGAGTTGCTCTGTTTCTTGACCTGGTCGCTGAAGAAGAAATCGCGTAGACTCGGCACTTCGCCATACACCGACTTGACCCGTGGCACAATGGTCGGTGGAAGCGCATCGGGGTCTGCATTGGGGTCCTCGTCTAGGCCTTCATCGCCAATGTTGTGTGACGGTACATTGCGCATATCTGGCTGGTTTTCCTCGCTTTCGTGGGCTGCAAACCGCCACGAAGAAGACAAATGGGTCGGGCGGTCAAACGGGTGGTTGTCGAGACTCGGCATCTGACTGTACACGGAAGACGACGCAGCGGAGGGAGACGAAACACTCTCACTCAGCATCACAAACCGGTCGGATCCACTATCAATGTCCATCGAGTTCTCGGCTCTAGCACCCGGAACGCTGGACGGTCTGGCACCATACAATAAAGCAACTTCTCGTAACAATTGTTGTTGCTGCTGCTCTTGCTGTTCCCATTGTTGCTGTTGTTGCTGTTGGTCTGCTGCTGAAGTATTCGCATTTGAGCGAACAAAACTGGAGCTCAAGTGCAGACTCGCGAGGGTTTCCGCCAGAGTTTTCTGTCGTTTATTGGTCAGTTGGCCGAACAGATTGCGCTCAAAACTGCTTTGGCCTCTACGCTCACTGGCGTCGCTCTCGCTGATTTCTTCAAAGCGTCGACGAACGCCTCTGCGTCGTCCATTGGGCTCGAAAGAGTTGCCAGTTCCAAACATTCTTACCTTCTGGGCTGGTTGGCTCTTTCAACAACCGCATCAATCCACAACACTGATTGGCTTAAATCCTGTTCCGTTCGTTTTTCTCGATTCTTCTTGGGTTATTTACGGAACATCGGTTCAAACCCCTTAAAATTACACCTGCATGCACAAAACTTGCTGTTCTAGACTAAACTTGCTATCAAAACTACCATTAAAGCCAAACAGACCCCACCAACGATCAAGCGCTCTCGACGAGCTCGCATCATGGCGAGACTCTTGGCCAAAGTCATACGCTCAGGGTCCTTTGGGCTGATGCGCAAACAATGAACGTGTGTGTTCTTGCTGTTGTCGTGTCGATACAGAACCACATCATACCCATCGCGGTTCAGCACCTCAAATTGACCATCAGAGACCTCCAATGTGTATCCTTTGGGGTAGTGGCCATGTGGCACAAACACCTCGGTGGGCTCTTGGATGTCAATTTTCTGCTTGGAAGGCGTCTCACAATTGAAAATCAGTTCAAAAGTGCGGTGCACGAGCGAAAACACCGACTTTTGCGGAATGCCAGCAATCTTCAAAGCAGCCACGCGACAAAAAGCATCTTTTGCCCGTGCTGTCACGTCCAGTTGATGCTCCTGGTCCGTGAACGCATTGTCGGTGCTGACAAGACTGAGATCTTCCAGGTTCCACATATCGCCGTATTCATTGCAATTGTCTGACGTGTAGCACCACAACGCATAGGACAACACGTTGGCTTCCAGACAGCTAATGGTATGGTCCAAAGCCTCAATCTGGTCACTGTAATTGCCATCGATAAACGCCTTGCCGTGGTTCATATTGAACGGAATACCTGTCTCACCGATCAGCGTTGGTGCGTTGTGCATTTGTTTTTGGCCGAGTTCCGCAATGTGTTTCAACTGTCGTTCATGAAGCTTTCGGACGTTGTTGCGCCCAAACACAGGCAGCCCCGAAGACAAATCGAAGCTGAAAAACGGATACCACGCTTGAAGAAATAACGTGACGCCGTCGTACCAATGGGTCGCATTCACCGCCAATGGAAGCACTTTAGGATCGATTTCGGGAAACTCACTTCTCGCGAATTCCAACGGTGGCATTTCGGCGAACAAAAAGCAGTCGGGGATGAAAGTACGAAGCTCTTGAGTAAACGTCGTTGCAAATGGAACGTAGCAGTCTCGTCCAAAATCCAATTTTGAAAAGTGGTCGGATCGCAACAACACTGGCTTGCCGTCATAATCTCGTTTCCAGACCCCTTCAGCCATCCACACACACTCGAAACCATCCTTCCACGCGCGAATACCCTTCGGATCAATCAGTTTATGAGCATCTGGTCGCTTGAAAATGTGCTGGTTGATGCCATTGGACCATTCTTCAATCACTTGAGGCAAGCCATCAGCGAGACACATTCCCTGGAAAGGAGTTGGAGCGAGGCCATACTTGAGTTCTTGCTTGTGGAAGTGCTTGGTAAGATCTTTGAGTCCGATAAACCCTGCGGAGGGCTCGTTCATGGTGCCAAAGCCCACAAGATTGCGTAGTCCGGTCAGCGCCTTCGCCACTTCTTTCATGGCGTTGATATAATGTGATTGAAGATACTCCTGCACAGGCACACCATTCACACGACAAGACGGAGCCACTCTGTTCAAGGAAGAGTTAATACCCAACCAATCCAACACAAACAACACAAGGAATCTGTTCACTCACTTCGAGCCCGCCCAAAACAGCGTGAACATGGTGGCACACGCAAACTTGAAGTAATTGGTCGGCCAAATCATTTTTGGGTACTCTTTCGCCTTGACTCCGTGGGTTTCCATGCACATTGCTGCTTTGGTTTGTTCAAAATTCCGTGGATTCAAGCCAATGGACTCCAGAGTCCAAAAGGGTGCACCATCTCCACCTGTAAAGCGGGACCAAACGTCTTGGTGGGGGTCAACGTACACCAACAGATTATACTCTTGGGCCTTTTGCACCAATTGCTTGAGAAATGTCAGATACTCTTGGTCGTACACGCCCGGTCCAGAGTGCTCCACGGCTTCCCACGTGATGATGAGTCGCAAGAAGTTGAATCCCCAGCGCTGCAGTCGTTGGAAATGCAAATCCGCCTCTTCTAACGGGAACGGTCGATTCACAAACGTGACGTTTGGGGCATCGTCAAAGAACTTTTGAGAGGCCGTTTGTTCGTCAGCAACTTGTTCCTGATGGTATTTCGACGGCAACTTGGAGGACCCGCCGAGGTTGACCCCACGCAGCAACACCACACGGCCAAACTCGTCCACAAAGTGGTTTTCCCGCAAGCCCAAAGCACCGGCGGAACCGTAAAAAGACGCACGAGAGGACGACGCGATGACGGAAGCCTCGCTGCAGGCCGAGAGGCGCGACAACACCGTCATTTCTAAACACTCCCCGTGTGACTTCTCTCGTTATTGTCGCAGCGCAGCCTGTGTATCAGCCAGTGACTCTGCGAAGCAAACTGACGGCGCCACCGAGTTCTGAGTTGATGGACCTCGTAGTCCTATCTATAAAGAAATTGGAGGAAGGAAAGAAAGAAGCGATCCGATCCAACTTCCCAAATGGCCAGCACTTCTCTTCTTGTCGTCTTCCACAGACTTTGCCTGCTGGTTGCTTGCAGACCCAAAAGTTGGGCACCAAGAATACTCTTCTGCAGTTTTTTACCTACTGTGCGGCTTTTGATGGCTTCGAGTTGCAGGGCGGGCAGTGTGACACACACCCAATGAGACATTATCCCCTCAATAAAAGCACTGGATGAATGAATTCTGACTACAAAAGGCATGGTGGAGGCATGCTCGGACTGCAAGGAATTGTTAGAGGGTGGAATCTGTCAGAAATAATAGTGGGTAAGAATCGATGGATTCATCTGTGTTTGGGCGACCAAGAGGGGGGGTTGGTGCACCCGCCTTTGAATGAGCAGTTACAGCATGATGTCTTTGGAACGACATCACGTCACATTTTGCGCCAATCAGTTGTCGCAGATGATTGAACAGCCAATCACATCTGTGGTGTGTAGGGCAAAATCTGGCTTTCCATGGTTGTTTGCGGTCGGTGATTACGTGATTTGATTAACCATGATGGATTCTTAGTACGGTATGTACAGGCTACATAGAATCCTAGATAGCAAGTTTCGCTCCTAAATCTGAACGACATCTCCGTTTCCCAGGATTGCGGTGTGGAAGTACAATGCATCGCTCTGTGTGTTTTATTGCTTTGAGATGGGCGATTGCCTTGTCTGAAGACTTGCGCAATTGCACATTTGTCGCATGCCCAGGACACACAAAAGCCCAATTGCACAATCCCATGCAGTACCGGTTTGAGTACCGCTTCAAGTGGTTTCATGGCAAGGGTAACATTTAACCGTTCTCGATAAACTGCAGTGTGGTACATTTCCTTTTTTAATGTGGCACACACGAACGATCCCCTATTTTCGAGTTGAGTTGACTTCCTGGGGACTGACTCAAATAATAGCCCCAGACACCCCAGCAAGCAAGCAACGAGGAAGGCCGCGCGGGTCGGGGGAAAAGCGCAAGAGCCAGGCAGCCAGGCAAAAGCAATAGAAAAACCCACCGTTGGGGCTGCGTGCTGTTTGATTACGTCCGATCCCATACAGAGATTAAGAGAAAGAGGTCCATCGATCGAGCGGGTGCGAGCGAGCCAGGAAGAGAGGAAATGGTGTCCACCACGGAGCCAGCGCTGGCGTCGCGCGAGCGGGTGCGCTGTTTGTTGGCCGAGATGCTGGCACTCGAGAGCTGGGGTGAGAAGGATCGACAAGCATGTGAACAGAAACTTGACGCTTTGCGCGGCTGTGTCGTGGATGCGGCGAGCGAAGTCGAGCTTCAAAAGCTTCCCAAGCGCATGTGCGCATACGAGTTCAAGCCTGGAGACATTGCGTGGAACTGCAAAGTGTGTCAGGTGAGTCAACTACAAGGACAGACCCGTCACAAAAACAGACACGCGCATGGATTTGGGTCCTAACGAGCGGGAAATGCGGTAATATGTTATTTAGGCGGACGAGACCTGCGTCATGTGCAACGACTGCTTTATCTCCAGCGACCACGAGAACCATGAAGTGTTTTTCTACTACACCCATAGTGGAGGATGCTGTGACTGTGGCGACACGGAAGCCTGGGCGCCAGAAGGGTTTTGTACCCAACACAAGGTATATTATTGATGAGAGGCCCTTGAATGGAGTCTTTGATGGGTTGGGACACAATACACTGAACGACATGAATGCTATGGCAGGGAGCGCAAGATGTGGACCCATTGACACGACTTCCACCTGACTTGCTCGTGAATGCGCGGGAATGTCTCAGTGAAGTCATGAATTTAGTGCTCAACACCATCAGTGAAGCCAGAAGCATGTGCATTCTCCAGAGTTCCGATCTCCAAGCAGCTAAAGAGCGACTTGAGAATTCCCCACCTGAAGCCAAATATTCGTTGATTGTGCATTACAATGAGCTTCAGACCGCACAAGAGATTGCGGGGATCCTCGCCAATGCGCACCTGGTCGTAGCCCATCAAGTGCTCAAGATTGTCAACGACATGAGTTCTCAAAAGCAGAGTATCGTACGGTTCAAAGCCAATAGCACTGAAGCCCTGCAACTAGCAGAGACACTGTATGGCCACGGCATCATCGTCTCTATCGTCTCCAACGAGTACAAGACCAAAGCACCGATTGTGACATCGCTTCTGCATTGGCTTGTCTCGTTAGCTAATCTATCGGATGGATTGTGTCGACTCGTATGTGAGCAATTCTTGGCGGGACCCGAAGAAGTGACTTCCAGCATCAACGAGATCGGCTCATTAGCGCCAAAATGCCACAAGGTACTTCGATCTGTGATTCTGGCGGATTCGTTTCTCCCAAAAAGCGAAAGTGACGCCTTACACAGTTTACTGATGGCGCTGCTGGCCGATCCGCTGTTCAAGAGATCGTTTGCCATCACTTTTACTTCGTGCTATCGTCAGCTGTATCGTGAATTTGCCTCCGGTGTGGGTTCGTCCAGTGTGACCATTCTGGCTTTTGGTGTGCAGTTTTTCAATCGCGCCAGCTTTGTGCGTCTGCTGGTAGGACAGTATGAGCTACTGGATGTGTTGATGAGCTCTGTGATGGAGACTCTTCGCAAAATCAACATCCACTTGGGGGGCGTTAGTTTCAGTGGATGGGAGCGACTTCAACACTTCATCACGCCTGCTTCATCCGACATAAATGAAAGCACTACTTCCTTAGCATCGGCACCTCTCCTAGATTTCTGGGACCTTTTGGCGTTGCACATCCAGCAATCTGACAAAGAAACACTGGGTAACGTGGACTTTAAATTGCTAGAGGAGCAAGCGCTTGCCTCAGATCAAGCGCTGGCGACAAGGAAGCCTGCACGGGACTCGAATTTCTTCCGACTACCGTTTGATACGGAGCTTCCTGGTCGCTTTGAGTTTGATATCACCTCGCCTGTATTTATTTATCGTCGGTACTTGTCGGGCTTGCTGGATTTGCGGTATGCTCTGCAAATTGAAGGCATATCTCAGAGTTTTGTGCTCAGTAAGAAGGGCCGCAACTTGACGGATTTCCTGTTGTTTTTGAGTTTCTTGCAAGGGGTTTGTGGCGAAACACGTCGCTTTGGCGACCATGTGGAGATGGAGAGTCGCGGATGGGTTGTCGCTGTTGAGTTCGTGTCCACTGCATCCGATGTATTCAATTGGATTATTGTGAATGTTTTCAAGATTCAACCTGGAATGCCATCGCCTCCACCTGAGACCTTCGAATTGGTGACTCAAGTCGGACAGCAGATCTTGGAGGCTTTTTTCTTTTGGCTGGCATCAAGCAATCGCTATTTCCCGCCATCAGATTTTCAAGTCGGTGATTCATTGCGCAGAGAGCAAGTCGAAACTCGCATTTCGTGCCATTTCCCGATTCATCGCACAATCGCGCAACTCATCAAGTCTCTTTGCGATATTCCTGAAGCACTAGAGATCTTTTACCGATTTATGAAGACTTCCGATGACGATGACGTTGATGCGTCCGAAGAGTCTTCTTCCTGCAGATTCTGGGTGCACAATGCAAAGACCCCTATTGGATTCTGGCATCGCTTGCAGTTGATGGAACCTGTTCTGTTGTCGATCGTGTGGGATGCGCAAGTACATTCAGGACTCTGGGTTCGTAATGGTATCTCTGTGACCAATCATAGTATGAACTATGGCGAACCTCCTTTCTGTATGAAATTTCGTGACTTGGACATGCTTTTGGTGCAATTTGGATTCCAGATTCTGGACATGGATTGGTTGATATCGTCAATTCTCGAGCGATTTGATGTCCTGGATTGGAGCAACTACTTAGCTCCGGATGTTGTGAAAGAAACAGAATTGATGGTGACCGAATGTCTGACGTTTTTGTGCCAATTGGCTTGTGAACTACCACCCAAAGTTGTCACCGATGATGCTCTACGTTGCTTGATTCCTTATTTACGCAGGGAAATCGTGCAGCGACTGTGTGTCGGACCATGTGCCCACAGTGACTTGTCGAAGATTGCCACAGAGTTTTTCCTTGGCCATGAGAACCTATTTCCAAACAACTTTTCAAATGGTGCAGTGCTTGATCAGATTCTGAGTGATATTTGTGTGCCCATCACAAACTCTGGAATGAATGACTCCATGATGGATTCGGGTGCTGGGACCTCGTCGGGCAAATTCCAGTATCGATTGAGACCTGAGCTTTTGGCGGAATACCAACCGACCTATGTTCACTTGACGCGCAAGCAGCATGAATTTGCCCATGAGAACTGGTACCACGAGCGAATCAAGCGTTCTCGCATTGCTCATCAACAAGACGACGCCTCTATCTCGAACGAAAGCTGGCTGGACTTCCCGATGGTCAAGAGCTTTTTGCCTTCTGCCGCAGGCTTTGAAAAATCGAGGCTATCAATTCTGCATGAGAAAGTGTGTACCCTGCTGTACGAAGCACTCTCCAGAGCTCGAACGGATGCACATTATAATCTCAAAGTCTTGTCTCGTGCAGTGACGCTTCTGACCATGCAGGTGTACGTTGTGGAAGAGATTCGTGCTCAAGGACTGGACAATCTGAATTCGCCGACCCCGTTGCACCTGGAGGCTGAAGCTATGGAACGAGAATACTTCGAGTGGATTACACGCGAACAACCGCCATTGCCTCCTTCGCAAGACCAACCTCGAGAATGCCTGTATGATTCACTCTTGAAATTGGATCCCTGGCAAAATTTCAATCGCGAGGGTTCCTCGCTGGATGGTGACCAAAAGCATGAGATTGGACGTGGAATTGACTGGCTGATACTTCGACTAGCTCGATTGAGTTCGGCATGTGAGCGACGTCTGGAGTTCTTCAGATCACTCTTTCAAGGCGTCTCAACACAATCTGAGGAGCAAAAGCGGAAGCAGTTGTTGGCCCAACGCAAGAAAGAAGCACAGCGACAAGCGATGCTTCGTATACAACAGCAGCAAGCAGCTTTTGCAGAACAAATGAGAATGAATGGTGCAGGGGAAGGTGATGTGGAAGACGACGAATCACTCACTAGTACGTCACCCATGATGCAATTGTCGCCCAAGGAACACAGTCGAGACAGTATCAACAGTACGGGTATGCTCAAGCTTTCTCCTTGTGGCATGGAAATCAGCGATTTTGACGTGGAAATGAGTGAACCAGTTCCTGAATGCGCAATGTGCCATTCGGATACGAGTGAGAACAGCTTCATGTGCCATGTGGGCTTTGCACAATGTTCAGCGGTGTTTTCACGACTGAACAATGGTCCCACTGGTCCGTATCTGAGTACTCCGCTGGACGAAATGCATGTGGGTGAAGACGTTCCTATCCATGTTAGGCTATGCGGTCACGCTGTTCATCACAGTTGCTGGAAATCGTATCATGCGTCTCAGTTTCAACGTGCCATCACGGGTGGGCATCATCGCCATGCATTGAACGCGGTGGATGTTACCAAGGGCGAGTTCTTGTGTCCATTGTGCAAATCGATCAGTAATGTGCTCATTCCACACACAAGTCCCGAAATGGACGCTCGCTTGGAATGTTCCATGCAGACACCGAGCACTGCACAAGCGCCAACCGTTGAAAAACCAGATTCGATGGAGTCACTCTTGGAGTGGATCCATGAGGATCCACAGCCACACAGTGTTCAGATTGATGGCAGTACAGAGCGCGAACTTGAAGAAGAGAAAGACTTTATGGCTGTGGCACCGTCGCCATCGAAAGAACAGATCGAAGACAACAACTGGCTAGGTGAGGGCCTGTCGTCGCTCTGCATGGCCATTCATAAAGTGGCTTGTGGGGCAACGGAGCGGTCTCGTCCAGAGAGATACACCACTTCGGCCAGCTATGCGCTCTTCCATACGTTGCTCTGCACATATCTCAACTCGACCAGTGAAAAGGATGCGTGCTCGAAACCGGAATTGTTCTTCGTCAAGGCCATGAAGCATTTGCCGCGTTTGTTACCGACGTTAACCCATCAAAAGCAAGAGTCAATGCTTCGTCTGCGTAGCACTATGCGAACTCTGGTGTGTCACGGTGGTGCCGATACTGCAGCGGATGGAAATGTGCAGCTCGAGGAACAGCATCCAAGCACCCAGACCCAGACCATGAAGCAAAGTTTGTGGAACAAAGTGCGTTGGCCGATGAAACCACTGTTGACCTGTAATCTGGGTTGTTTGCTTTCCAAGAGCATTCTGTTGGCGCAAGCAGAGCAAGAAGCGGTGAATGGTGCACGATGGATCATCTTGGCAAGACTCGTTCAGTCTTTGCTGTGGTACACGCTTGCGGCGAAGGAAGATTTGACAGAGCCCATGAATCACGCTCCTACTTGGGAGGATAAGGTGCATTTTTTCGTCACAACGTTCTGTGAGAGCAAGAGCAACGTCACGATGCTCCCTCTTTCAGGACAAGTGGGCGAAGAGCGGCTGCTAGAGGCGGCAAATCAACTGAATCAGCTTCGACAAGTATTATTTATTGAGTGCTTGGATGGGTTTCCAACGAGCGATTGCACGACTGCTGTGTGGACGGAACGGTTTGCATCCACGACGCCAGAACAAACGCTGGATCTTCTTCGATGTGTCGCAGGGGAGATGACGCCCATCATCCAGATTGCAACATTCATGATCGATGTTATCCATGAACGCAACGCCACTGCCAGCAACAGCAGCAGCATGAGTCATGCGGAGACTCCCTGTGTGTCGAGTCCGCGAGGAAACGGAGGGGTGCACAAACCAGCTTTCGTGACAATTGCACAAGCGCGAAAGCTTTTGGGTTTTGTGGGAATGCAAGCACTTGCAGACCTCAACAAAGAACGGACCAACCAGAAGGCCAACCCTGGAGTAGTGCTAGTGCCGATTCTGAGGCAATGGGTTGTTCGCTTCCGCTCCACGTATTCAGAGATGAGTGATCCCCAAGGGCTTTTGGAGCAATGGCTGCTCAATGCCAATGCGGCTGCCTCCAAAGCCCAAACACCGCCTCTACCCGTTGGCGGCGCCATTCTGCCATTGAGTTTTCCGCTGGTGTTGTCGCGCGATTTGAACACCGTGTCCAGCGCTTTGAGTGTGTTTGGTTCGGGTGTGAACCGCATGGCATTTCTACGATCTTTGCCTCGCGCGTATGTGAAGTTCTATGCACAACTGGCCAAACGCAAGTGCGAAAACTGCAACCAGTTTCCAGCACGTCCAGCTGTGTGCCTGTTGTGTGGACTGTTGTTATGTGCCGCCAACACGTGTCCGTCCATCAATGCAGACAAGAGTGGATACCCTGAAGAATCCAATCCAGGTGCCTGCACGATCCACACCAAGAAATGCGGGCGAGGAAGTGGTATGTTTTTGCTGGTGCTGGAGGGCGCTGTGCTGCTGGTGTCGTGGAAACTGGCTGCCTACGTGGGCAGTTTATATGTGGACGAGTACGGCGAAGAATTTGGTGAGCGTAATCGCGACTTGAACAAGGGCCGACCGCTGTATCTGAGTGAAGAACGCCGCGAACGACTGCTAAATCTCTGGAAAAAGCACGAGATCCCCAACGAGGTGGTTCGCATTCAAAACAGCTCAGAAAGGGTCATTAGAAATAGTCACTATTAACAGAAATCGGTGGTTGTTTGGAGATGTCGGTTAGATTTGTTGGGACTCAGTCTTTTTTTTCAAATGTGCACCAGCTGCCTGCAATTTATTACTGGGTTAGACATGGGTGTGTTGCACCACAACCATTCTTCACTTCTGAGACACCCATTCTGAGAATTCCAACTATTAACCGATGTGTCAGTTTCCTGTTAGAATATCAATACCATATGAACCATGTGAATCCAATTAAGCACGGCCAGGCAGATCTCAATTTGCAGTCAAGTGCGCAGAGTATCGTCAACGCACCATTTCACCCACTCACATTCGAGAGTATGAGCGTGAAGAAAGCGATGGCCAAGAGTGTGCAACAATGGCACCCCGACAAGTACTTGGCGTTTGAGGCGCATCGGCTGCGTCCTGCGCGTGAATTGTTGGATCGAGCGTTCCCCACCGGCTCCAATGATCCTGTGACGATCGTCGATCTCGGCGCTGGCACGGGTAACATGGCGGCGTTTTTCGTGTAAGCCATGGTGGTGCACCAAGTGGTGCTCTATCTCTAATGTGGTGCTAACTGCTTTGGGGTTTTGTGTGGCAGTGAGAGATTCCCCAATGCTCAAGTCGAGTTCGTAGACACTTCAGAAAGCATGCTGGCCAAAGCCAAACAACAACACCAAGAACAAATCCCGGCTGGTTCGCACCGTTTTGTGTACGTTCAGCGGGGGTTTGAGACCTACTCACCACCGGGTGATACCAAAGTCAACATGATCTTTTCCAATGCAGCTCTGCACTGGGTCGATGCGGAACACCACAAAAGCCTCATGCCAAAGCTTTTCAGCTTTCTCAAGCCAGGCGGTAAACTCATGTTTCAGATCCCTGACTCTCGTCTCCAGTCCAGTCATTTGCTCATGCGAGAGGCTGCGAAGCAGCTGGGCATGATGACTCAAATCGAGTCCATTCGCACTGTGAGTTGCGAGCGAGATCCGGGCTTTTACTACGAGCTGTTTCAAACCACAGGCGTCTGTCAAGACCTTGACATGTGGGCAACTGAGTACGCGCAAATATTTGATGGTGAGAACCCCGTGGCCGACTTTACCAGTTCGACTGCGTTGGGTCCCTACCTGGAAGCGGTGGGTGGAAGAGACTCGGCCAATGGCCAGAAGTATGAGCAAAAGTACCGCGAATTGATCGCCGAGGCGTATCCCAAGCAAAGCGACGGCAAAACCATTTTCCGCATGCGTCGGTTCTTTGTCGTGGCCACCAAAACGGGCGGCAAAAACCCATAGATATTCCTTTCTTCCGTTACGAGTGGTTCCATGGGACTGACATGCTTGAATCCAATCAAATTGAGCAACTTCAATCCGGTACTCCACTAAAGTCCGCCCACGCCAAAGTGGTACACTGTACCCTGCCTGGCCTGCATGCCGTTTCAAAGTTGGTTGCACTTTTGGAAACGGTTTGGCTGTGTTTGGAACGAACTCTCCCCACCTGCCCGTGCGCGTCGCGCAACTTGCGCTTGGTCGTTGAGAACAGCGTTCCAATTCAATGGGTCCCAAGAAAGCCAAAGCCAAAGGCAAAGGCAAAGGCGGCAAATCCAAAAAAGACCGCAATGGTTCGGGTGATTCTGGGCAAACCGATGCCCAACGCGAAAGCGAAAACGAACGGCTCGAGTTGGTCAAACAGGCCAAATTGCTGTTGGAAATGACCAAAAAAGAAGAACAGTCTTTCAACGAGTTTCAGCAACAGCGAGAGAAAATCAACTACTTTTGGATCGTCGAGAAGAAGAATCTGGAGGACCGCAAGGCCGAGTTGCGCAACAAGGAACGCGAACGTCAGGATCTTGAGGAAAAGCACCAAGTCGAGATTAAAATCTACAAACAGCGGGTCAAACACTTGCTCTACGAACACCAACAACAAGTCACCACAGCCAAAAAGCTTTTGGAGCAATCGCTCAAGACCAACCAGGAAGATTATCGAGATGAAGAGCGCGAGCTCAAAAACGACAAGCGCCGGCTCAAGTTTGATCTCAAAGAGATGGAACTCAGTCATGAAGATTACCTCAAGTCACTCAAACAAGACCACGACAAGCGCATCACGTTGTTACGCCAGGAATTTGAACGAAATGCGAAAGAGATCCAGCAGAAATACGATCGCAAACGCAAAGCCATCCGCGATGAACTCGAAACGCGTCGCAAAAACGACACCAGCAAAATCGAAGACACCAAAAACGCACACATTGCCCAGTTGATGAATGCCCACGAAAAGGCTTTCAGCGAGATCAAGAATTACTACAATGACATCACCCACAACAACCTGGATTTAATCAAATCGCTCAAGGAAGAAGTCATGGAGATGAAGAAAAAAGAAGCCCAGGATGAAAAGCTCATGTTTGAGATTTCCCAAGAAAACAAACGCATGTCGGAGCCGCTGAAAAAAGCACTGGGCGATGTCGAACGGCTACGTGCACAGATTGAAGTGTATGCGCAAGAAAAAAAAGAATTGGCCAAGGCCAAAGCCCAATTGCTGGTGCTGGAAAAAGAGTTTGGCGTGGCGTCGTGGGAATACGAAGTGTTTTACCAGAGGTTTTTGCAGATTTCCAAAGAATTGGCCGACTTGCAGCAAGAATTCCAACAGAGTCTGCGTCAAGTGAACCAACGCAATGGTCTGCGCAATTTGCTGTTGGAGAAAAAACTGGGATGCATGAGCAATCTATTGGAACAGAAAGACGCCGAGCTGAACGAGTTGCTGGTGCATGCCAAACTGGACGCCAATGTGCTCGAACGCATCAAGGCACGGCTTGAAAACATTCTGGACAGCAAAAACGAGACCACCAAACAGTTGGAACAAGAACTCTCGCAAGTGCTGCAATTGCAACGACAGTTGGTACAACAAGTCGAAGTCAAGTTGTCCGAGTATGGTCTTCCTGTGGATGAACTGGGCTTCTCGACCAAACACTCGCTTGTGGCAGGCAAAGCCAAAGCAAACAAGAGCACTGACCCGGTGTTCAAGTCTTCTTCCGTATCACCGATGGTGGCTGCAGCGTTAGTGGGTGGCTCCAACGAGCAAACCAAGTCGGCCATCAAGTTGCCAGCCAAATCGCCGACGTTGCTTCCGCAGGTGACGAGAAGCTGAAGACCAGGCTAGACACGATCGACACTTTGCCCCATGAACTAGTGAGGAATTGGTGAGTGAGGTGTGAGGATGTTAGCCACAGTTGATATTCTCATTATTCCTTTCTGTAATAAAAAAACCTGATCTCTCGTGCCACGGGCAGACGACTGGACTGATGCACGTGTATGGCTCTCTGGGCGCTCGTTTGATATGTCTTGATATGACTACCGACCGCCGGTGTTTGCCAATCACAAACCCGCTCAAAGAGATCGCCGGCACGACCTCTAACAAATACAGCAATGGCCAGTCGTACCACCACAGTTCGCATTTATAACCTTTGAAACTGAACTGAAGCGATGATCACTAAACTACACACTCGTCCATGGCGGCGGCTGACAATGAGAGTCATGGGAACCGAGAGGTGCACAGTGCAAAGCTTATTCTTTCCAGCCTCGAATCCAAGTTGACCATTTTCTCCGTCATCGTTTGCTCAAACTGAGCCATATCACTTGCCAGTGTATGCAATTGGTCGACAATTCCTTGCATTCCATCTCCAGAACTCTCTTGTTCGTGGCCGTCGAATTGGCGCTCGTGCAGAGCCGTAAAGCTCTCGCTTTGATTCCTGCCGTTGCTACTGGTGTTGTTGGCGGTATTGTTGTCGTTGGCTGCCAACAAACCACTCAGCTGCACTTCTTGCGCTTGTTGCAAGTCAAATCGGTCCAAGAAATTGTTGGATGCCATAACAGAACTGCTCGTGGTTGTTGCCATGGCTGCCATCGCCGAAGATGGCGACGAACCATGGTCTTGGGTCGGGTGAAATAAAAACGGACTAGTTGTGGATGCCATGAAAGAACCTGGGGCCGCCACTGCTGAGGAAGATACTGCTGTGGGTGTTGCGTTTGCCGTTTGCAGTGCCATGACCATTGACTGCGGATTTGAGGTTCCGTTCTGATTCTGACTGATACTGGTGGGCGTCATTGTTGACGATCCTGGTGCTGCTCCGGTTGCCGTGGTGGTTGCCACTGTCATTGATCTGGATTTACTGCTGGCCTCCATGGAGGAAGAAAACTTCTCGGGCAAACGAGCGATTTCTTCATGGGACAGCGTCTTGAGCCCGTGCAATTTCTTAAACTGTCGCAACCAATTCGCGATGGACTTGAACGACACATTGTCTTCTGAAGTACAATACTGCACAAAAAGATCCGTGGCCTTGTTGGTCATGCCTTCTGAAGTCACCACTCTTCCTAGTCGTCTCTGGCGGATCACCCACCGATACAGCTCTTGTTCGACGCCAGGATGGAAATCGCATGTAGCCTTGAGTGTTTTGCGACGCAGCGTGGACAAGTGTTTGGCGTCTACACAAAAGCTGAGTATGCGGTCTTTGTTTTTTTTGATGTCCGACACTTGTTGACGGCTGATGCCAAAGTCTTTAGCGATCAACACGGGTTGTTCCCCGGCGTCAAGGCGTTGCAGAACTTGCTGTTTCTCGTGAATTGAGAGCACCACGCGCTTGCGTTTGGTGCCACGCGACACTGAACTACTTCGAGAATTCGGTGCACTTGCTCCACTAGAGCCAGGACTGACACTAACACCAATGGCTCCAACAGCGCCAACAGCACCGATCGCTGAGCCAGCTTCACCAGTTTCACCAGCGATCATCGCTCCAGTGCCATTGCCTGTGCCGTTGGCTCCAACGCCCATGTTGACGCCCAAATTGCCGAGCCCAGCAACGCCACCAGCGAGCATATTGCTGGTCGAATCGAAGTCCGTTGAAGTTGCCAGCGCAGCTCCCGAAGACGCCTCGGAGGAAGCCGTCGAGGCCGCGGAAGTCGACACGACTGACGTGGTCATTGGTTGGCCGTGGAGCCCCGAAGATGTGGCCGTCGAGAGCAAGGAAGTTGAGTCCGCCATTCACCACAAAGTGTAAAGCTAAACCACCCAATTAGAAGCACAAGACCACACGCCGTTTGCGTTCACGAGCCAACCAGGCAACAGACCAACTGAAGAGCGCGGCACCGCACTTCCCCTGTTTTCAAATGCTTTTTGGTTCGAATCCACAAACAACGACCTCAATAGAAGCCTGTCAAAAAACACCCCAGATGGAGGCTACTATTGAAGAGCGAGTTACCTCCTCAACGTAATGAACCAAGAGGAGATGGCTTCGTCGACCAACGCGCTGCCCAATCGATGGCGCACGTCCAATGCCGCGATGGCGGCTTCCCAGCAGCTGAACAGCACCAATCCTTTGCACAGTGCGTTCCCTTTCCGCTAATACCAGTGGAATAGAATCAGATCTGACACGGTTGATGATGCGCAGATTACCGCAATTTGTTGTTGATGGAGAAACGACTGAAAGCCCACGAGACGGCGACAAGAGAAGTGAATCAAGGTATGTGACTGAAGTGGATCCGCTTGTTACTTTGCTGGATTGCTTAGAATGTATCCATCAATTGCTGGTGAATTCCTGTTGGTCGGGTCAGTGTTGCACCAAGAAGCGTTGGAAGCACTTCGCAAGAAAGCGCAAGACTTGCAGAATGACAAGTGGCGCTATGAGGATGTACTCTAAACCCACCAGCACAGGATAAAGACATGGAAATGAAAGACAAGACAATGACAAAGTAACGTTTGAGTTTGAAATTGGTACTTGGAGTGAAAGGACACAAGCAGTCGTAAGGGGCCTTGCTTGGAGCAGAGTTTTGGGTCGGTTCTTTCTTTCTTTCTCGTTTTCTCTATGGCATTGGCATTTCGTTTCTCGTAAATCAGATAGCTGTAACTTCAAATGGTCTGACTCCCTTGCTCGCCAGTTTGACTGCTTCACTTGTGCAACGCATCCATTCGTTCCTTGAGCGTCTTGCCAAGTCGTGCGGGCGATGCTGTGACCGTGACGCCTGCCGCTTCCAACGCTTCCACTTTGTGCTTGGCAGTGCCTTTGCCACCAGACACGATGGCACCAGCATGGCCCATACGACGACCTGGTGGAGCAGTCACACCGGCAATAAAGCTAACAACTGGCTTGTTGGGGTCACCATTCTCCATGAGCCATTCGGCGGCCATTTCTTCAGCAGAGCCGCCAATCTCACCAATCATAATAATGCCTGTACCACAGAAGAGCCAGAAACGCGCGAGTCAGCAACGATGCTTTCATGACACATCAAACAGGAAACACTATTGAGTCCCTGGAAGAAGAATACCCACCCTCAGTCTGGGGGTCGTTGGTGAATCGCTCAAGACAGTCAATAAAGTTGGTACCGTTGAACGGATCGCCGCCAATACCGACAACCGTCGATTGACCGAGTCCCACGGCCGTGGTCTGGGCCACCGCTTCGTAGGTGAGCGTGCCAGAGCGCGAGACAATGCCAATCTTGCCCTTTTGATGGATATATCCGGGCATGATGCCCATTTTGGCCTCGCCGGCCTTGATGATACCGGGACAGTTGGGGCCGATCAAGCGGGTCTTGGTTTGTTGACCCAGATGCCATTTCACCTTGACCATGTCTTGCTGGGGGATGCCTTCAGTGATGCACACAACCAATGGGATCTCGGCCTTGATGGCATCGATGATGGCCTGGGCAGCAAACGGTGGGGGAACGTAGATCATGGAGGCATCTGCCTGGGTGGCCTGCTTGGCTTCTTCCACAGTGTTGAAAACGGGCAGTCCCAGATGCGTGGAGCCTCCTTTCTTTGGGGTCACACCGCCGACCACTTTGGTGCCATATTCGATGGCTTGTTCGGTGTGGAAAGTGCCCTGTTTGCCCGTGAAACCCTGCACGATCACGCGGGTGTCCTTGTCCAGCCACACCTTGGCGTTGGTCGACATGTGGCGCATGCCGCTGCCCACGCGACGCGCCAGATTGGTCACACTCTTGCTCATCATCTTGACTGTAAAACTACCTGATCGGACTGACTGGCTGCTTGGCCTGGGGAGTTGCTGGCGTCAAATGCCTGTTTGGAGGCTTTGGCTCGCTTTCCTCTTCGGATCCACAAGAGCCGACCCCACGGCGCTTCTCGGATTGGTTAAAATTGCGTTCCCAGCTGCAACCTGGTCGTGGGTAGGACACCCCGGAAGTCACAGCGGGGGTTGCATCACCCACACTGGTGGGGATTGTTCTGTCCCACATTACAGTCAGCACGAACTGACGTGAACAACACAAGAAAGAAAGGAGGGTAAGGAAGGAGATGGATGGAAAAGGGAAAGCAGACAGAGAGCACCAGGGAGAGCAACAGCTCCGATGACTCAAGCATCCACACTTCACCGCCTTGTGGGTTTGGAGATTCGGCGAAATACCAAGATGTGACGGTTCGATTCGTACTTAATGTGATTGAGACAAGTAGAAATAGAAATGGAGCACCCTCTCAGTTCTCCACACTCAACCGTCGTTTCTAAAAATACCGATCAATAATACTGTAGTAGTACCAAACATCCGATCAGTGTTTTGAACGTTTGAACTGCACAGCCTACTATTCGGGGGATCCATTTCGTGCACATTTGCCACAATGGGGCACCAACACGATGACGAGGCAGTGGTGGAAGAAGAAGAGCTGATGAGTTTCGACAAAAAGATGTTTGTGGTGCGGCCATTTGACGGAGAAGACAAAGAAAAGCTGCAGACCGAAGAGCAGCTCACGACTTTCTATCGAGAGCGCTGCAGACAGTTTCAGCGCGAGCGTCAGCAACTGTTGGATCGCCTCGCAAACGTTGAAGTGGGTGTTGGAGCAATGCTGAATGTTCCCATGGCTGCAGCAACTGGGTGACTAAATGAGTGACATGCATTGGAATGCACCGATAGATCTCCAAAGAAGAATTCCATCGCCTCAAATGGGATTTACGCATGAAAGACGAAGAGGTTGGATCACCTGAATGTCTTCTTGTTCTGCTGTGAAGAAACCTGATTCTACGATTTGCCATTTGCCGTTGGTTCGAAGAGCAGATTCAGGAGTTGGAGACATCTCTTCGCAAGGTCAACGCAGATTTGTTCGAGACCAAAGAGAAAATGATTGAGTTGGAGACCGAAAACGAGAATCTGCGTATCCAAGAGCAAGAAGATCGTAAGAAAATCCAGTTGCTGTTGTCGTTCACGCAGCCGGTCACAGAAGAAGTGAGTTTTTGCTGGACAGCCACATTGACAGTATGCAGAGTCCATGGAGATTCTCAACGAAGGAGTTCGCTGCGTTCTTGCAACCTCAGGTCACCTTCTTTCGCGACTGTCGGCCGGGCAAAGCTGCGCAGTATCCAGTGACGACCTCCGCACAACATCCTCTGCCCCAAGTATTCCCCTACCAGTCGACCATGAACATATCTTCCGAAGACCTACAACAGCGGCAACAGCAGCAACAACCACAGCAGCAACGTGGGCAACACAAGACCAAGAGTACCTTTCCAAGAGCCATTTCGAGCGCGAACGTGAACGGCATCGCCAAGCTCGTACGTTGGAAAGCATTTCGATAAAGCAAAATCGTTGTCATCGCGGTGATCTCAATGAATTTTGATGATGAACTTCAAAAGAACAAAGTGTTTCGCACAGTGTACATGCCCAATGACCAGACAATGGCACTTACCAAGATGATTCAGAACCTCAAGCAACAACTGGATGCGCACAAATCCCTGTCGGAAGAGAAAATCAAGGTACCACGCCATTCATCCAGCGGCTGATTGGGCTTCCATTCACTGGCTAAGTTGTTGTGATCGTCTTCTGTGCACATAGAAACTTATCGATGATCACGCGGAAGAAAAGGCAAAACTCTCACAAAAGCGCACGCAAGCAGAGCAAAAATTGGAAGCTCTGGAAAAGCAATTTGAAAAGTCTCAGCGAATCCTGCATCAGACAACCAAAGGTCGCGAGCTTTGAAGGTTCCAATCCAGTGTCGTTGTTGTGCACTCACTCATAATGGTTGGTTCAGACTATTTGGTGCTTCGATACCAGTTTCAAGTCTCAGAGCAGTCGTCCCACGAAGAAGTCAGCACGCTGAAGGAACTGAACAAAAAGTTGCTGGAAGAAAAGCGCGACGCAGCGGAGAAAGCGCTCGCCGAGACCCAGGCGATTCGCGAAACCATTCGTGAAGAAGGAAATCTCTGCGCCCAAGAATTCCGCGACCAAGCGATCTCCAAAGAGCGCGACATCATCATTCTCAAAGAACAGTATGCTGCTATCCAAGAAACTTACAATCAACGCATCCAAGACTTGCAGACACGTCTTACCAAGCTGAGAACTCGCTACAAAGCTCTGGAGAAGCGACGATCTATGGAAATGGAGGGTTTCACACGAGACATTCAAGGGCTCAAGAGACAATTACGCAAACTCGAAATGATGTACTATGGCACGCGGCTGACGCCAGAGGAACGCAAAGCATTGCGTTTGGAAGAGCGTCTGATTCAAAACTCGAGCGAACTCAGTGACGAGATTACTGACTTGCAGGTGCGTTTGAGTGTGACTGTGTTCCATGTCGGGGATGCGTGGCTTCCGATCGAATTGACTTTACATCCGACTCTACAGAAACGATTTGCTGCGCTCTCCGGCGATCTTGCACAAGAGTATTACACTTAGACAAGCAAAGTCGAGCACAGCTAAACGCCGACGATGATTGTATTTTATGGATAAGACACCCAAGTGTCCTTCGTTCCTTCGGGTTTGCTCTATTCCGACGGCGCTACTGCTGTCTATTTTTCAGAATTGCTGTTGGTCAAGTTGGCGTTTTTGGCCTGAATGTATCGAGACATGTACTCTGTGGCACGAAACTTCTCCGACCACAGAATCTTTCCCATCCAGTTCCGTTGTCGAAGAAGTTGCAGTTCTTCTCTTGCGTGAACGAGAGCACTCATCAAGTGTTGCTGGTTGGTCGCTGCATCGTAGCGCTCCGTGACTGCGTCGATAGCACTTTGCTGTTTGCATTGCCACAGCTGCTGGTCATGGTACAGGTGATTCACAGCCTCGGCAAAGTGCGTCGCGTCATTTGCAACGAGACCGCCATTCCAGTCTTGTGCTGCTTTAAGTCCGCTCGAAGCGCCACTCCACACCATGCCTTCTGCACCAACACAAGTCGTGACAACCGGTGTTCCGTTGAACCAACTGTCAGCGATTTTGCCCTTGATGCCAGCGCCAAAGCGCAATGGGGCGACACTGACGCGGTATTTGGCCAGGGTCGCGTGTACATCTTCTGCTGCACCCAATACACGGAACCCCATTGCTGGATCATCCAGTCTCAACGACTTAGGCGTCATGTAGGAGCCGTAGACATGGAATTCCACCTGGTTCGATGCCTGGTTGTGAAGGTTGCGAAACGCAGGCACAATCTCTTGCTTGAGCCAGTGGACGGCGTCGACATTTGGCGAGTGCTTAAAACTTCCAATGAACGCGACGTGGTTTCTAGAAGCAAAAGAATTGATTGTGGATTTGTTGACTGGCGGGTAAAAGAAGTCACAGAGCACGAGTTTCGCAGCATCCAGCTGGAAAGCCTGTGTGAGCAGCTTCTGCTCTTCGGGCGACACAAAGAGCGTCAAATCACTTCGATGAATGGACGCCAGTTCGCGGATCACAAACTTGTTGAGTGAGGTGGACGATTCGAGCAGACCCAAATCCAGTTCCAACGAAGGCGGTGATCCCGGAAGAGCCTCCTTGAACTGCACTTCTCGAGCTTTTCGCAAGAAATGCAAGTCCTGCAAGTCCAGCACCCGAAGTGCCGATTGAGGAGCCCATCGATTCACTTGCCAGCCATACATTTCATCGGCGATGAAGCGATCGAACAGTATCATTTCGATCGTTGGGTGTTGCATGAGAAAACGCTGGAATTGGTCGCTTTGATTCGCATCGATTTGATGAAAGCTCACGCTTTCGTTTTGTCTTTGAAACGCTTCGGTGTGGTCGTTGAGGCGGCTTGGCGATACACACAGCACTTGATATCCTTGGTTTGTAAACATGTCGATGAGATCGGCAGTTCGAACTCCTGCAGCAGAGCTCTTGCGTTCGGGCCACACACACCCCAGCACAAGCACTTTAGGCTGGTGTTTCTCTCTCAAAACACAAGCCGCACTTGATGGCGATGCGTTTTCATTGGAATTTTTTGTTGTCGCGCGTGAGAAATCATCTGTTGAAAGGTGGTTCGTCGGACTCTTGGAGCGTTTTTTGACGCGTTGAATCTCAAGACAAGTGTACCAACTTGGGGGCATATTGGCGGCGAGTCGTGCTCTGACATCAAACGGACCTGGAAGTCCTTCAGGAAAAAACTGAAGCGCCAGTTGCTGGAAGTACTCGACAGGTTCTTTGCCCAGTTGCTGACACAGAAACGTGAACCACTTGACTCCGTAGGCCACATGGCTTTTCTCTTCAGCGACAATCTGTTTCACGATGGTGGCCGAGCGTTTGTCGCCGACGGATTGCAATTTGTTGACCAATCTGTCCCCAGAGTCAAGCGCTCGAGCCTCTTGAACAAGTGGAACCACAGCGAGCCGGGCAGCGAGACAGTCTGAAGTCTTGTACGCATGCTTGAGCAACGCGAGATGGGCAGGCAATTCGCCATATCGCGAGCCTAGCTCCCGCAGCCGCTGATCAATCATCTGGAAATGGCGGGCTTCATCGTTCGCCACTTTGAGCAAGTCTCTGTAAAACGCTTCTGGAAGCTGTCTTCCATGGCTCGAAGGGTCGAACCGAGCGATGGTGTCCATGTAGTTGTCGATGGCGCCTAGTTCAATGTGGGCCAGCGAGTGGAGCATCGCGACGGGCAGACTCACGTGTTTGACATTTGGAAGCTTTTTCGGCTCGTAAAGCGTCGGGTTGTCTTTTTCTCGCGCTGGAAACTCGGGCAATTGGGTCGGCCATCCGCTGATGCCATTGCTGATATGGATTTGCTTGTCTGCCAGGCGTTGTCTGGCTTCAAATGTCAGTCGAATCTTTTCGGACGGGGCCGCAGTGCGCAGAACGGCTTCTGCGTATTCAACCACAGAGCTTAACCCACTCTGACCACCAATGGAACGCACCAAATGCGCTCTGGCAGACCGGACAATCGCATGCACACGACGCGTTCGCACCAGACCATACTGGTGGGATGTTTGAATGAGCATCACCAAATGTACAATGAAACTTGCGAAATCTAACAGAATCCGCTTTTAGGATTGGTGGAGGAAGCAGCAGTATACCCGTTAAGAGGTGGAATTGTGGTTGCCTTTTCAAATGGAAAAGGTGCCAAAGACGAGCAAACCCAGCATAAGCGCCGGCAAGCGCAAGCGAAAGTCATCGTCTAGTTCTTTTGTGACTTCTTCACGCATTCAGTTGAAGCAGCTCTACGCCAACACAAGAGACGAGTTGCTGGAGATCCAGGTACGATGTGATGAGCTTTGAAACAAGGACCCAGCTGTTCGCCACGTGATCCTGGCAGGATCCGTTGGAAAAGCGCGGCTGTGGTTGTCGTCAATGCAACGAATCAGAGTGGATGATTTCTTTGGTATCTAATTCTATTTGTCATTTTGGTTGGTCGACGAAAATGGGTTGTTGTGCCGTGTGAGCAGACGGAATTGCAGCAATTGGCGCAGGAACGCAAGCAACTGATCGAGCGTGGAACGGCCACCAGTCTGGTGCTGATGCCCGTCAAAGACGCCAAGACCAAGCCAACAAAAGCCAATTAGTGCGAGAAACAAAAAAAGAAAGAAAAGAAACCAACGTATGTTGAATATACCCTCATCTTGTGTCTATTTCCTTTCCAATCCATATCCATCCTCCATCGCCATTCCATCACTTCTCTTGGCCATCTGATTCGGTGACATTCTTGCCGACTCAGACTCAGACGGTTTCCCTTACCGAACAAGCCGAACCGCTGAAGGAAGCAATGGAAAGATCCGACCATGCTCCTCAGCCTCAGCAACATCTTCAGCAAATAGAAGAAGAAGAAGAGTCCAGGCGTATTGTGCTGGACATCAGTCGCGTGCTGCTGTATCAGCTGGTCGGTTGGGTCGGTCGACGCCTCAAGAGCTGGCTGACAAATGCCCAGTTGCGAGTGATCTTGGTAAAGCCCGATAGTTGTGCTGTCGAATGGCTGACCAGCGAGTTGCGGCATTTGAAAGTGGAAATCGAGTGTCTGGCGAGTGTTGAAGAGCTGTTGCAACGCCATGCGCTTGACGGCTTGGAGCAACCGCACAACGATGCCAGCGCCGGCCAGGCCAAAGCTTTGCCGCTCAATCCGATCATCACGGTGGTGTTTTACCATGCGAACAGCTTGCCACAAGCGGAAACACAGGCCCAGCAACAAGCAACGAGTGACAACATGGCGCTATTGGCCTTTTTGGACACTTGGCGCCCCGATTCAACGCTGTATTTGATCACGACCAGTAGGTTCCTCGCTCTGCAACACAAAAAGACCATGTCATTGACCCAGTGGCAGTGGGTGCATTGGCATTTGTGCATGAAACGACTCGCTCGAGAATCGTCCCGTGAATGCACCACGTGCGAATGCATTTGTGACACCAACGAGGAAGTCCCTTTGCCTAAAGTGTATGCGGTGGTGCGAGACACGAGCTATGCGGCTTCAGCGGAATGGAACGAGCAGGCCCTGGGTATCGACATCGACACAGGAATCCGACTGGTTCGACGCGAGTTGGTGCGTTTTGAGACCAAGAGGCTGACCAAATTACTGTTGGCAGCAGAGCTGTTTCTATCGCCACAGACACCGGTTCAGAAGAGATCGTCTCCGACGCTTCAATGGATGCTGTTGTGTCTTCGGTGGACTCTCTGGCATCCACGCATCGTGGGGAAATACCACAAGCAATTCGTGCGGAAGGTTGCTCTTCTTCATCAAGAAATGGAGAAACAGCAGATCTATGACCAGTGGAAGCTCTTCCATGAGAAATGGACCAAGTTTTTCCAGACAGGGTCTTCCAACAATTGTTTCGACTCAAGTCTCCAGGACATCGAAACAGCAATGCGATCGATCCAGTCTGGGCTTTCATCGGTATCATTTGGTCCTTGCGGCTCGTCAAGCACCGGCGAGGTGTCAAGCCAAACACCAAGATGGTTGAATACCAGTCAACAAGCTACTGGACCTCTCCAGCGATTGTCTGCGAACCCTCTCTGGGAAAAAGAAAAACAATTCTACCGCGAGTTGGGCATAAAGGCATGGAGTAAGCAGATCGTTCCTTATGGCGTGTCGTCGAGTTCTTCCATCGCGTACTCTTATGCCCGTGAGTGAATGTCGAAATGTGGTCGCACACCACGTGCTCCTTCACTGATGCTGTGCTTCTTCTCTCATGTTTGCAGAAACGGCCATCGACTTTTGTTTACTGCATGCTGTGACTTCGTCCGTGTCATTCGATGTCTCCACTGCCTCCGATGATTTGCATCAACCCAACTGCTATGTGATCGAAACTGGAAGTGGCTGCGGCAAGTTTGCGTTCCACTTTCTTTCCCATTTCGCCACTTTGATGAATCAGATGGGGTTCTCGAAGCGAAGAATTGTTCCGCTTGTTGTACTGACGGACTTGAGTGATCAAGTGCTGGACTCCCGCATGGAATTACCATTCTTCAGTCACTTGCTCAAATCCAAGCGCGTGCTTGTGGACTTTGCAGTATGTGACACAGAAGCGTTTGTGAAAACCAAGCAACTGGCCCTTCGTTCTCGTCAAGAAATGCTTTGCTTGGATCAGATTGCGGGTCCTGTGCTTCTGATGGGCAACTACTTTGTCGATTCGCTACGCACTGATGTGTTTGTGCATGCCGGGCACGACGTGTTTGAGGCCAAAACACCATCTTCCTCACAGGTCCTGCACAATCCGCATGACCTGGAGTTCCATCTCGAGCGTGTGAAAGATGCTGCACGTGTGTACGAAGAGGAAGAATCCTTTCAAGTGATCAATTCAACTTGGCAGCAAGTGATGAAATGCTGTTCAACGTTGAAGACTGGGGGAAGCACCAAGCCCCATTTGGTGCTGTTTCCAATTGAGACCCTTCGTTTGCTGACTGCAGTGCACCAGTCCTTGAAAGGTAGAGTGGCGCTGGGTATGCTTATAGGCGACGCAGTATTCTCGTTTCGTGACAGCGTCTGCAACACATATCTCGATGAGAAACTGCAGGTAAGCACCGATGGTTCTCTCTGTCTTTTGTTGTGCGCATATCGCTCATTTGCCACACCATCCATCGCCCAACCACAGATTCCGATGCTATCACCAGCGGCAGACTGCTTTTGCGTCCCCTTTGACTTCGAAGTGCTCCACATTCTGTTTCGGATTCTTTCACAGTCTTCCAGCGTAGGTCACTTGACGACTCGACCAGCCTCGACTCTGGCTTCTCCGCTTGCAGACGACACGTTCAGTGTTGTATTCGGTTGTGCAACACCAAAGACAAAACCAACGGAACAAGAAGCCACCGCAACGCGCAATTGCTTTGTCAATGACACTTTTGATCTAGAACAAGCAGACCTATCGCCCAATGATGCTGACCTTGTCTGGGTAAGGAAGGACGTTTGGTGTGGAAAGGCCCAAGTGATGATGAACTTGTCTGTCTGGTTGACTCAATCTTTAGGGAACTCTCGGGCCTGACAAACGTGCCAAGAAGCTCAGTTTGGCCAGCCATTTGACGCTTTTACAGCTGAGTTGTTGGGATTCTGACGTGTTTATCGTTCTCCAATGGGCCATGATGGCCCACTGGAAGCGAATTAATGCACAACCATCAAAAGATCTTGCGCGTAATCAACTATTAGAGAGTGGTCGAAGGATTCTGCGCCATCTCTTCACTTTGGACGGCAATCCAGATCCATTGGTTTGTCTGCAGTTGGCGCGGTGGTTCTATCGTGAGTTACTGGGGGTATGCTCATTGACGCAGGTCAGAGGCTGACAGCGTCTGTTGTGACTGCTCCTCAGTACTGGGCGCGTGTGAAGTTGTTGTGAAGCTGTTGGAACCATGGAGTCGCGGAGATGAATTGGGCGTATTGTATCTGTTGGCGGTACGTTGGGCTTCCTGTTTATGAAAGTGCGCTCGAGCTCTAACTACCCAATTCATGCAGCTAGCGTACCGTCGCTTGGGCAGCATCCATCAGGCAGTAGATTGCTTGCGGAAATGCGCACGTCTGAAACCGACCAAACGCAAATACCAGCGGCAACTTGAGGTTCTGATCGAAGCCATCTACAGCCAACTTCAGTGAATGATGCGGGTAGCTTCGGGCGAAGAAGTCGATGTTTTGAGGCTCTGACGCCTTGAGGGACCTGACTCCTCACCAGGTTCTTTTAGATCACCTCCGATGCCGATTGCCAGTGCGATCGCGTACTTGAACTTTTCGGGCAGCACCTTTGCTGGTTGACAGCTCACTTGATCAGTTGGTAACGAGCTACTGGATCTTCGACGGCTGCTGGTGGAGGTTCGTGGCTCAACCTCGTATAGTCGATTGTCTTTCAGGTAGAGCAGCGTCCACGTTTTCACATCTAACACGCGAGAATAACGACCAAATCTGAACGTCACCAGTCCCGTCAACAGCGCAGATGCCTTGTCCAGATACCATCGACCTTCATGGACCCAGCCATTGCTGACGTAGATCTCTTTGGCGATTCCGGACAGCAGCATTTTGCCTCCCTGGACCACTTCTGTTGGCGGCACAGTTCCACGCATCGTAATATAAGTCAACAGAGTGATCCCGATGGCAAGTGATGCGATCATGATGAACCGTGGTGGGCTACCGATCACAACTCGTCCGCTATGGCAAGACACGTCTTTGTAGAAGACCACCATTTCGCACTGCAAGTCGATTTCCGCAGTGTGCTCAAATGGAAAAATGAAATCGACCACAGCATTGACGATTTGCACCATCAGGCTGCTCATCGGAGCATACCGGAACGTGTAACCTTGGGTGATGGTCACGAAGAAATCGGCCGTGACGTACGAGAACCAACACGATTCCCCGGCCGCGATGATCACGTTGTACCACGCACTTCTCGTCTCGTCAAATATGGTCATCTTGTGGTGAAGCTTGAGCAACACGTTGCTTGTGCTCATCATGCAGATCGCGACGACACCTCGTGCCATCAACAACGGTCGACCAATCCACACAGCGCCCGTGACTCGATTGAACTTGAGCAAGTTGATGCCGGCAATGTATCCTTTGTTGACGATCGCGTAGAAAAGAGCAAGCGACGCGCAAATGATCGAGATGAAGGTGGAGTATTGAACAATGCGCAAAAAGTAAATGGACATGCTAGTGGGGATTTCGGTTCCACGAACTTCCAGAGTGCCCATGGGGATTCTCGCAGAGATGAGCGTGAGCGAGCCGTCATCTCCTTCTAGTCGAACCACTTCGCGGTTTCCAGTGACCCACTCGACTGCGTACATCCAGCCAAAGAAATTCCAGGGGTCGCGGGCATCGCTGGCCAGGACGGGCTGATAGAGCAATTCAGTGTGGTTGCTATTGGTGTTGTTGACGACGAATTGAATCAGGGTTGGATTCAAATGGAGCACGTCTTTTCTTGCCTCCAACACCAATGATTGAATCCTCTGGATGTCTTCATCCGTCAAGTATGCACTGATGAAATGACTGGTGATATGGAGGTTGTCGACACACAGATTGATGTTGGACGTGTCGACCAGGCCGTGTTCACAAATGGTCGTGAACGCGTCTTCTGATGGAAGACCAAAGGCGAGAAAAGACAGCACATACATCAATCGTGTCACTCGAACGCCTTCTTGAATGTTGGACGCACACGAATCGGTGTAATCGAGTTGCTTGAGCGCATACATGACTGCCTTGCCATCGCTGCAGAGTGGGTTTCCACCAAGATAACTCCATACGAACTGGTTGGAGCTATCGAGCGGTCGCCATGCAATCGGGAACACTGGCGGCACTGTTTTGTCCGGAAGCTTTGCCAGATCGTCTTGAGCAGTTGGGTTGATCAGCAGTTTTTCGTTCACGATGCGGGTCACGTTCATCACGAGATCAAACAACGAGTCTGCGTAGAGAAGGTGCTTCATATCAATGGAACCAAACGGCCCCAGCACGTCACGGAGTAGTTGGTCTTTGGGCTTCAATGGAAATGGGAAATCACCATCGTCGATAATGACTTGCTCGATTGTCGTGAAGTCGCCGAAAAAGTTGGATGTGCCACGAACTAGACTCATGCCTGATATCTTGGTGGTGTTGGGACTCACAGCCCAGATATCGTTCACGGGCGTCCAGAACAGCTTCATCGTTGTCGACTGTCCCGGACTCAATGGCGCCACAATCTTGATGGTATAGTTGACACTCACACCCAGAGCGCTCACAAATTCGATTCGTTCCGTGACACCTGGCACTTCCAAGTTCCCCCATTGCATCGTGAAGTGCGTGATTCCTTTGGATCGCCAGTAGGTGGCTTCCTCACTGGGACTCAGTTTACTGGAAGAGTTCCAGACACTCTCGATCCTGTTGACAAATACTTTTCCTTCAGCTGATTCCTCCAGTGGCGCTTTGATGCCACACTCGTAGGAGCTTCGCCAACTGTTCAGAAACGAAACCGGGTCGAAATTGCGCAAATACGTCTCCAAGTACACCGCCCCATTCGTGGTTTCGTTGGCGAGACACCGCAGAGCCCGTTTCTCGGTGTGCGCAAGTGAAAATGTTCGGTTAAAGTCGACCCAACAGAACTGGGTCTGCTGGAACAGCATGCGCAGGTTGCTTTCTTTGCGCCGAAGCGAAGCGATCGCGTGGTCAATCGTGTTGAGGTGATGATACAAGACGATATGCGGATACAGCGTGGAATACTGAAGCTGAGGTTTTGTAGCCCCCACGGTGAGAATGGCGTACTCTGGACTCGTAAGTTTGATGCGTTCGTGAACACGACCAAGCAGCACGGTGTTGAACACGTTGGCGACGTAGATGCCACCGCTGGTGGAGTTGAAATCGGACCAAAAGAGATCGTTCTGAAGTGTGGATTGGGACGTGATGAGGAATCGAACACTGAGGTACAGAGTCATGGCGACGTACGGAAACCCCATGTAGTGGCGAAACCAATCCAGATTCTTGTGGGTGAAGATCCTACAGGTCACGACGCTCCACCAGAGTTCAAAGAATCCCTTTGAGACGGCTGAGGTTGCTGGTTCGTTTTCTGCATTCTGTGCTGCTGCCGACACCAGAGCTTTTGCATCTTGAGGGGTGTTTTCGCGTGGAGCAATCTTGGTCATCTTCCAAGCGCCAAGAGCGACCCTGAGCCAGGAAGTATGTAGTTCAATGTGCTTAGCTCCTCCCCCCAGGAAAAGCGTGGAAAATGCGAAACGCCAGCGCTTTGAAACCAACACGAAATGGGGTGGTAGACGTCGATGGCCAGTGTCTCGCTCTTTGGGATTCCTCGCGCGATGGTATCAAGTGCGAAAACGTTCCCCTGGCGTTTATATTTGGCTGCAATGACGAAGCGTTATGAAGCTCCCGAGGCCAACAGAGACAACCCCTCAGCTTAAACTCTTGTGGGTATCGTGATGGTTTGTCATTTAGTGTTCGTTTGACTCGCCACTTCGATACTGTGCTGCCCTTGAATTCATGGTAGAAATGTGACCTGACATGGAACAAGCCAGCACAGATCTCGATCCCAAGAAACTTGTCACGACGTGGTTTAGCACTTGTTGGTGCCGGTGTTACGTGTGATCGCTTTTACTCGCGATATCGTTCCCTTTGTGCGTTGAGTGCTCCGCCAAATGGCCAATAGCCAGCGCGATCGCGTACTTGGATTTGGTCCGAAGGGGATTCGTTTCCATGGAACCAGGGCGATCGCCACATTGGACTGTTGTGGGATTACCAGTTTCTGCGCGGTCGCTCGATGAGGGGCAACTCGGCGCTTTGGGTCCGCAAGGTAGATGCGGTTGTTGTTGAAGTAGAGAAACGCCCACGTCCTGATATCCAGCACACACGCATGCTGTCGAAATATGATGGTCACCAGGCCAGCCAGCATGGTTGAAGCTTTGTCCAGATACCATCGCCCCCTTTGTGAATCCTTTCCGTTGTTGAGGAAGAACTTCTTTGGCGATTCCAGCAAACGTCCACAAAGTGATTTCAATGGCAAGCGACGAGATGCTGATGAATCTCATGGGACTACCATCTCCATTTTGCCTCTGTGACAGATCACTTGAAGGTAGAACTCTACCATTTCACACTGCAAGATGACTCCAGCGAAATGATCAAACGACATGGCAGAGTCGGCAAGCGTGTTGACAAGCTGCACCGCCATTTTGCTCAATAGGAGCGTACCGGAAAACGTATCCTTGGCGCATGATGGCAGAAGAAAATAGAGGCCACATATGAACTCCTACATGACTCCCCCCCCGCCACCGCGATGAGCATGTTGTACCGTGCCTTGGGCGTCTCGACCAACTTGGTCATCGTGTGGTGAACTTTGAGCAACACGTCCCTGGTGCTGATCATGGCGATGGCGACCATGCCTCGAGCTATCCACAACGGTCTTCCGATCGAGACCACGCCAGTGACGCCATTGCACTTGAACAAACTGGATTCCGCGATGTATAGACGAGCGAGATGATGGTGGAGTATTTGGACGATGCGCAGGAGATAGATTGACACGTTGATCGGGATTTCGGTGCCACGAACAAGGAGCGACATGATTGCAAGTTTGGTCGAGCTCAATGTTAGAGTGCCGTCGTCTCCTTGCAGGTGAAAGGCTTCGCGGTTTCTCATGACCCAATCGATAGCAAACCACCAACCAAAGAAACACCATTTGTGAAACAGGTGATTCCTTTGGATCGCCAATACACTGCTTCTTTGTCGGCACTGCAGCGGGTAGAACCACTCCAAATGCTCGCCATTCACTGCTAAAAAGAACCATTTTCAGAGGTTCTTTGATGCCACAGCTGTAGGCACTTTCCACACGCCAAGACAGCCACGAATGCTAAAATTGCGCAGATATGTCTCCAAGTGCACCGCGCCGTTGGTTTTTGCATTGGCGAGACACCTCTCTACGCGCTTGGAGGTGCGTGCCAACGAAAAGCTTCGATTGAGATCGACTGCAACAGAGCTGGATCTGCCAGTCCAGGGCTTGGCCACTGATTTCCTGGCGAAGAAGTGAAGCGACGGCATGCTCCATGGTGTTGAGTCGATGAAATATATCAAGGGTTGAAGGTACACTGAGGAGAACACGACCTGACTCTTGGTGGTGGCCAACAGGCCGGAGATGGCATTCTTGCGAGTTAGATGCGTTCGTGCTGGCGGTCGAGCAAAATGGCGTTGAACACCATTTGGGGTCTGCACCAGGCTTGCGTCGTTTTGTACCACCCGGAGGTGTCCATGCGTCCAACGGTTTTGCGACTGGTGTAGCTGGTTGGGTCGGAATGACCTGGTGCATGTTGAGCAGCTTTAGTAGGCACAATCATGCAATAACTACCCCTCGAGTAGGAACTACTCCGAAGTAAAGGTGCGCGTGCCATATGCGACTGATGGATCTCATCGACGTCATTAAGTGGACTGTTTGAGTTGCAGGTCCGCTCTTGATGGAGTGAGTCGACCAAGGATTTGCTCCACGATTGATCCAATTGACCACGGATGGTTCAATCACCTGAAGCTGATGCTGTCTTCAAGCTGTGTCTTCTGTTCGACGCTCGTTGGTGTCTTTGCTGAACGTCATGGGCACCGATGGTGAGTGCAAGTGCAATCGCATGCTCGAATTTCTCCGGCAACACGGCGTCCTTGGCCCCATTGGTCGCTTTGTCCCCTGGCACCAGACTGTTTCTCGACTTTTGACTGGTTTGGCTGACTTGGCTGCTCGTCAATGCCTGAGAATCTACTTGATAAAGGCGATTGTTGGTGAGGTAGAGAAGTGTCCACGTCTTGACATCGAGCACGCGAGAATGACGGCCAATTCTGAACGTCACAAGCCCTGCCAGCATCGCCGAGGCCTTGTCTAGATACCACTGGCCTTCATGGACCCACCCGTTGCTGACAAAAACCTCAGAGGCGATCCCAGGCAGAAGCATTTTGCCGCCGAGAGGCACAGCAGTCGGCGTCATAGTGACACGGACCACCAAAAATGTCATCAACGTGATCCCGATGGCAAGAGAGCAAACCGTGATAAATCGCGTGGGGCTGCCAATCTCGACGCGACCACTGCGGCATACCACTTCATGATGAAAGGTGACGATGTCACACTGCATGTTCAATTCGGCGTGGTGCTCAAATGGTGAGATAAAGTCCACAAGTGCGTTGACCAACTGCACCACCATGCTGCTCACCGGAGCATAGTGAAATGTGTACCCTTGGGTGATCGTCACAAAGAAATCGGCGGTCACGTAGGACAACCAACATGACTCTCCGGCAGCAATGATCACGTTGTACCATTCCCTGGGTGTCTCGTCAAACTTGGTGACCGACCCGTGAAGCTTGAGAAACACGTTGGTGGTGCTCATCATGCAAATGGCAACGATTCCACGAGCTATCAACAGGGGTCGCCCCACCCAGACGGCACCGGTGACACGATTAAACTTGAGCAAGTTGGACCCCGCGATGAATCCTTTGTTGACGATCGTGTAAAACAGCGCGAGCAACGCGCATACCACCGAGATGAAGGTGGAATACTGAACGATTCGCAAGAAATAGATCGACATATTGGTGGGGATCTCGCTTCCGCGCACTTCGACCGTTGGGATGCCCATTCGTGTCGAAATGAGTGTGAGCGAGCCTTCGTCTCCTTCAAAACAAACGACTTCGCGAATACCAGTGACCCAGTCGATGGCATACCACCAGCCAAGGAAATTCCACGGATCATCAGGTTCACTGGTCAAGACGGGCTGGTGCAGCAACTCATAATGAGTGTTGTCACTTGCATTAATGGCGAATTGGATCAGTTCTGGATTCACTTGGAGCAGCTCCTGCCGCGCTGTGACCGCCAGGGATTGGATAAGCGCTTTGTCGTCGTCTGTGAAGAACGAGTTGACGAATTGACTGGCAATGGCGATGCCATCCAGGCATTTTTCAGTCTCCAGCATCGCACTTGCGCACATGGCATCAAATGCTTGCTCATCACTTGGATTCCCCATCGCCAGGAGCGCCACCACGTACATGAGCCGTGTCTGCTTGATGTCCTCCTGAATGCTTGCAGTACAGGCATCTGTGTAGTCGAGAAGCATTTGCACGTATCCGACTGCCGATCCACCGCTACACAAAGGATTCCCACCGATGAATTTCCAAGCGAATTCGGTCGAGTTTTCACGCAGTGGACGCCAATTAACAGGGAAAGTGTAGACGTCGGCTTTTTCGGGGATTTGTTTGAGCAATTCCTGGGCATCGGCCGCACTCAGAAGCTTTTCGTTGATGATCCGCGTGGTGTTCATCACGAGATCAAACAGCGAGTTCGGATACAATTGATGCTTCATGTCAATGGAGCCAAAGGGACCAAGTGCGTCACGAACCATCTGGTCTTTCGGGGTCAACGGCCAGGGGAAATCTCCGTCTTCGATCAGCACTTGTTCCATCGACAAAAAGTTTTCGAAAAAGTTGGACGTGTTGCGAACCAGACTCTTGCCCGAGATCCGCGTCGTATCGGGCATGATTGCCCAGAGATCATTCACTGGCGACCAATTGAATTTAACGGTCGTGTCTGCCCCGGGGCTCACGGGAGTGAGCATTTTGATGGTGAAGTTGACGCGTGTGCCCAGCGCTCCGACAAAATCAATGTATTCGGTGACCCCAGGTAGATCCATGTTGCCCCATTGCATGGTGAAATGGGTGATTCCTTTGGATCGCCAGTATTCCGCTTCAGTATCGACACTGACGTGAGCGGAAGCATTCCAAATGCTCTCAATCTCTTGCAGAAACGATTTTCCTTGGACCGATTCCTTCAAAGGCGTTTCAATGCCGCAGTTGTACGCTGGTTGCCAATTGTCCAGAAACGTCACGGGGTCAAAATTGCGCAGGAAGGTCTCCAAGTACACGGCACCGTTGGGTTGTTCACTGGCGAGACATCGCTCGGCGCGTTTGGCCGTATGCGCGAGTGAAAAAGTGCGGTTGAGATCGACCCAACAGAACTGATTGGTCTTGAACAACACCCGGCGATTGCTTTCTTGGCGGCGCAGTGATGTGATGGCGTGTTCGATGGTATTGAGCCGATGAAACAACACCGTGTGTGCGTACAGCGAGGAAAACGAAAGCTGGTTCTTGGCGGCTGCCATGGTGCCTAGAATGGCGTACTCGGGGCTCGTGAGTTGAATGGTTTGGTGCTGACGACCAAGCAGCATGGTGTTGAACACGTTGGCGACGTAAACGCCGCCGCTGGTCGAGTTGAAGTTGGACCAAAACAAATCGTTTTGAAGCGCCGACTGGGATGCAATGAGAAAGCGAATGCTGAGAAACAGCGTCATGATGACGTATGGAAAGCCCAAATGGTGGCGAAACCAGTTGAGGTTTTTGGAGGTGAATAGCTGACAGGTCACTAGCTCCAGCAGAAAGTTGAGGACTCGAACCAACCAACTGCTGCTCCAGCTGTGGCTGGTGGTGGTGGTTGTGGTGGTGGTCGACGTTGGTGATTCTTCTGGTTGGTTTGAACCCGCAAGTGCATTCCACGCCAGCGAACGCGTGGGAATTGGAGTGATCTTTTGCATGTTGGATGACTGCGCCAGGCCGCCACTTCTTAACGGGGATCAGGTCGGGTCAAGAATAGAAGTGAGCTCAAGAGCCGTCAAACACACCAAGTTGAAGCGAGTTTATCAACTTTCAGAGAGTTCCCTTCTTGGTTGAAGCTGCGTTGCTTGGGGCACTACCTTTTATCCGTTTGGAAAGGATATTGATTGCAACAGGGCTGTGGCAGCGCCCCCCAACCGAACCCGGTGCTTGGATCGGTCGCGTTGCGTTGAGCAACCGACAACACCAAACGATGCAACTCAAGTGCTGATCAGTTCGAGCGGGTTGTTTAGTTATGTGCAACTCACCACGAGTGTGGCTTTGGTGGGTCCTTGACAGCCATGGAATGCCTGGCGATTTGAATCACCTCGCTACGTCCTACCTCGACCGCATCGTGTCGTGATCACGTGTACGAGATTACAGGTTTGTTGGGTTGGTGACCCAGTTGCGTTGATTGGGAGAGATGGGGTTGTCGTTGCTGCAGCTCCGGTGGCCGTCGGACTGCCTTGGCACATGGGGAGTTGGCCGTTTGGAATCAAAGCCAAGAGTCAAGGCCATGGCGTACCGAAGCTTGGCCGGCATCCCACGCAAGTGCTCTTGCTCTTCCACGTCGTCCTCGTCGTTGGCGTCGTCGTCCTCGTCGTTTGGTTGAACATCGTACAGCCGAGTGTTTTTCAGATACAGCAAAGTCCACGACTTGATGTCTAACACACGCGAGTGGCGGCCCACTTGGATGGTCACGAGCCCCGTCAAAAAGGCAGAAGCTTTGTCAAGATACCATCGGCCTTCGTGGACCCAACCTTCGACGTTGAACACTTCTTTTGCAATCCCTGACAGCAGTACATTGCCTCCTTCAACACCTGGCACGGGGTCCACCGTCACGCGCATCACCAAAAACGTCAACAACGTGATTCCCACGGAAATGGCGCAGACGAGAATGAACCGCGGGAGGCTTCCGATCGCCACTGTTCCACTCATACAAGTGATGTCGACGTAAAACAGGTTCATCTCACACTGCAGGTCGAGTTCGGCGCTGTACTCAAACGGTTGGATGAAATCCACCAGCGAATTGACGATGTGCACCAACAAGCTGCTCAATGGCGCGTAATGAAACGTGTATCCCTGCGTCACAGTCGCCAAAATGTCGGTCGTCACATACGAAAGCCAACACGATTCCCCGGCTGCAATGATGACCATGTACCAGCGTTTTCTTGTGAGATCAAGTCTGGTCAGCGAGTGGTCCAGTTTGAGCAACACGTTGCCCGTGCTGATCATCGAAATGGCGACAATGCCACGTACAAGCAGCATCGGTCTTCCGATCCAGACGGCACCAATCACTCGACCAAACTTCAACAGATTCTCACCAGCGATGTTTCCTTTGTTGGCGATCGCGTACACAAGCGTGAAACACGCACAGACGATGGAGACCACGGTCGTGTACTGCACGATCCGCAGGAAGGTGAACGCCATACTTGAGGGAACCTCAGAGCCGCGCAGATCCATGAGTTTCAATTGAACTTCATTCGACACGAGCACCAGTTCGCCATCATCGCCTTCGAGACGAATCACTTCGCGAAGTCCTGTTGCCCATTCGATGGCATACCACCAACCAAATAGATTCCACGGATCGTCAAGATCGGCAGACATCACGGGCTGACGCAGGAGCTCGCGGTGGCTGGTGTTACTGTTGTTGACAACAAACTGGATCAGCTCAGGATTCGCACGTAGAATATCTGCTCGCGCTTTTGCCGCGAGCGACCGGATCCGTGCTTGATCTTCCATGGCAATGGAAGACGCGTTGATGAATTGGCCAACGGTATTGAGAGCGTTCAGGCAAGCATCTTTATCCAGGGTTCCACGTGCGCAGATTGCCTCGTGTCTGTTAGCGGTCGGATTCCCCACTGCCAGGAACGACGACACAAGACTGAGTCGGGTCAGAGACATACCTTCTTGAATGCTAAGAACGCAGGTATCCATGTAATCGACCATCTTCTGAACATAATTCACCGCGGCGCCATTGCTGCAAAGCGGATTACCACCTAGATAACCCCACGAAGAGTCACGCCATGTACTAGGAAACACACTGAGCCACTGCGAACGGGGAATGTGTTCATATTCTTGATGAACTTGCGGGTTGTTGATCAATTCCGTGTTGACAACGCGACTGGTGTTCATCACAAGGTCCAACAGCGACTCCGGAAACAACACTTGTTTCGCGTCGATCGAGCCAAAAGGACCAAGCGTTTTGCGAACAAGCTCGTCTTTCGGGGTCAACGGCCAAGGAACGGTGCCATCGGCGATGACCACTTGCTCCATCGTGATATTGAAGTTCTCATAAAACCTGGACGTGCCTCGGACTAGACTCATTCCGGAGATGCTTGTCGTGTTGTCATCCACTGCCCAGAGGTCCGATGCTGGCAGCCAGTACAATTTATTGGACGTTCGTGGCCCATCGTTTGCCGCCTCGCTTTTGAGAGGAAAGATGACTCGACGTCCAAGTGCACCAACAAACTCGATCTGCTCGGTCACACCTGGAACAAACATGTTTCCCCATTGCATGGTGAAATGTTCAATGCCTTTTGATTGCCAATACGCGAGTTCTTGATCAATGCTAAACGAGATCGAGCCATCCCAGATAGCATGAAGGGTGGCAACAAAATCAGTTCCTTCAGCGGATTCCTGGAGTGGGGTCTCGATGCCATTGGAAAACGCTGTCTCCCACACGCTCAGAAAACCTTTCGAGTAAAAATTGCGCAGATACGACTCCAAATACACCGCACCGTTGGTGGTCTCGTGCGCGAGACATCTTTCGGCACGTTTGGCGGTATGCGCAAGCGAGAAACTTCGGTCAAAGTCCACCCAGCAGAATTGAGTGGGTCGGAACATGATGTTTTTCGCGCTTTCCACGCGGCGAAGCGACGAAATGACATGCATGGGGGTGTTGATTCGATGCAGAAGAATGGTTCGAGCATACGTGGACGAGAAATGGATATGCGGCAACGTGTCTTGCATCGGCCCGTAAAGCGCAAACTCGGCACTTGTGAGCTGGACGGGTTGTTGATGGAATCGACCAGGCAAAAGGGTGTTGAAGGCATTCGCAACATAGGTCGCTCCATGGCTGGTGTTGAAGTTTGGCCAAAAGAGATCGTTGCTGAGCGTTGATGCCGATGCAATGAGAAAACGAACACTGAGATACAACGTCAGTGCAACGTATGGAAACCCCAAGTAATGATGCACTCGAGTCATCGCTTTGGATGAAAGCAATCGACACATCACAAGTCTACCCAAGGCACTTTGGCGCATACAAGCGTTTGCATCATCTTTTTCGCCATCCGCGGACTTGAGTTTCGTCGTCGAACACGCGTTGGCTGCCTCGTTTTGCGTGCCACTCGGCGTGATCTTCATCTGCATCAGCCAAGCTTGAAGTGTGGCGATCTCACCCACCGACAAGTGGCTGCTATGCTTCTTTTCTCTTTTTAAAATAGCGCTCGTTCGGCTCAAAGACCATTCAACTTGTGGGCATCACTTTGATGTTGATCTAATTCGAGCTTCTTTGGATGGTGTGAACCGTTGCAGGTGGTGCGAACGCTTGGAGATTGCGCGTCGTATTGATGGCAAAAACCACACTTGTGGCTGAATGAGACACTTGCGCTTCTTACTGAACAGAGTCCGCTGTCTGTCAGATTCATCGTCGCCATCTATCAGCTTTGCTGAACTCGGTTTGTCGGAGCCGAGCCGGTCTTTCGTGCGCTGGGATCATCCAAAGCCGACTGCTGACGTGACTCCTTCACGCCAGTACCAAAACCCACGGTGAGAGCTATTGATCCTCTCAATCTAGAAGGCAACAAGGCTCTTTCGTCTTCTATATGACCATCCGTCGCAACGTTTTGCTTGCATCCACTCGACAACTTGTCCGGATCGGCATCCGACAATCGAGTGTTCTTCAGATACAACAATGTCCACGTCTTGACATCCAGCACACGATAATGACCTCCGAATTTCAACGTCACCAGTCCCGTCAACGCCGCCGATGCCTTGTCAAGGTACCATCGACCTTCGTGGGTCCATCCTTCACTTGTGAACACTTCCTTGGCGATTCCTGAGAGTAACAGATTGCTTCCTTGAAGACTGGGAAGCGGATCAAAAGCACATCGGATCAAGAGAAACGCCAACAGGGTCACGCCAATGGCCAGTCCACACAGCATGAGAAATCGAGGAAGGTTTCCGATCTGAACTCGACCACTATGACACGAGATATCTTCAAAGAAGACGGTCATTTCGCATTGGAGGTCGATGCTTGCGCTGTATTCGAACGGTCTGATGAACGCCACCAGCGAAATGATCATCTGGACCAGAACACCACTCAGCGCGGCAGAGCGAAAGGTGTATACTGGTGCGATGGTCACAATGATATCTGCGGTCACGTACGACAACCAGCACGACTCCCCCGCGGCGATGAGCACGTTGAGCCACGACTCTTTGAGATCGTAAAACTTCGTCATAGAGCCATGCACTTGCAGAATGACGTTGCTGGTGCTGATCATAGAGATGGCCACCATGGCACGTGCAACCAGCAAAGGTCTTCCAATCCAAACGGCGCCAACCACACGGTTGAATTCAAGGAGATTCGCACTTGAAATGCGACCTCGGTTGGTCAACGTATAAAAGAGTGCGAGCACCGCACAGAAGACGGAGACCCCCGTGGTGTACTGAACAACCCGCAACAAAGACCGCGACATGCTTGACGGAATTACCGATCGATCTCCGTCGACTTCGTGAGTTAGAGACGGGTTCTGCCCCGAGATAAGTGTCAACGTGCCGTCATCCCCTTCCAAGCGAATCACTTCGCGATTACCAAGGGCCCAATCCATGGCATACAACCACCCAAAGTAATCCCATGGGTCATTTGGATCCTCGGATAGCATCGACTGACGCAAAAGTTCGAAGTGGCTCTCGTTGCTGTTGTTGACCACAAACTGGATGAGCAGCGGGTTCACTTGGAGGAGTTCTTGACGTGCTTTGGCTGCCAGAGATCGGATCAATTGGTGGTCTTGTTCGAGCAAGAAGGTGTTGATGAAGTGACTGGTCGTCGTGAGGCTGGTGATGCAAACGGATGCATCTAACGTTCCACTTGCACAAATTGTCTCAAAGGTATCGTTCGAAGGATTGCCCATTGCCACCAAAGACATGACACTCATCGGTCGAGTCTGGTGGAGGAGCTCTTGAAACACCGCCAAGCACGAGTCCGAGTGCTTGATTAATTGTTGCACGTACTGCACGGCTGCACCATCACTACACAACGGATCTCCCCCCAAGTAGCCCCACCCCGATTCCGCTGAGATGGCTGAATGCCAGGACCATGGAAGCACACCATACTGCACGCTTTCAGGCATGCGGTTGTATAGAATCTGAGCGTGTGGATCGCTCAGAAGGATCTCGTTGATGATGCGGCTACAAGTCTGCATCAAAACAAACAACGAGTCCGGAAACAACAGCTGCTTCAAGTCAATGGAACCGAACGGCCCAAGAACATCGCGCAGCATTTGATCCTTTGGTGTCAGCGGCCATGGCACTCCTCCGTCACTTGACACAATGTCCTCCATTGTGATCCCGGATTTCTCATAGAACTTAGAGGTTTCGCGAATGAGACTCATGCCAGAGATGAGCGTCGTGTTCTCCCCCACTGCCCACAAGTCGTTCGCTGGAGTCCAATACATCTTCAAGGTCGTATGCTGTCCCGGGAACACTGGCGCAATTGTCTTGATGGTAAAGGAGACGCTGACCCCCAAAGCATTCACAAAATCGATCTGCTCCGTCACACCTGGCACCAACAAGTTCCCCCACTGCATTGTAAAGTGAGTGATCCCCTGGGCCACCCAATACGCTTCTTCTTCTTCGATACTCCACCGATGTTCCGAAGACTTCCAGAGCTCCTCGATCGTGGACAAAAACCACCGACCTTCCATC